>JAVQJL010029419.1:0-15501 GCA_036024295.1 Nannoperca obscura
GAGGAAATCAAAATGAATGTGATTCGCTCTCACCTGCGTCATTACGTCAGGACATTTGCAAAATGAAAGTCTTAATGCTATCGTTTTTCGGTTGAGGACTTTACAAACGAAAGGGGAAAGCTAAGTAATTTGAGGAACCCAGCAGAAACCAGGGAACATTTAATATAACCATGTAAGCACTATTGTGTTACTTTACTATTTATGCCACTCGCAGCCCACCCTAACTCATGGGAACAATGCAGTTCCATAGTGATCACTGCTAGAGATAAATAGTTAAAGGTTTGCCCAGAAATTATAATCATTATATCATCACTCTCATGTCAGTCAAAACACTAGTCTTACAGAGCCAGATGTTATTCTGTCACTTTTTGACAAGAATACATGTCTACAAATACCTATAGATGAAATGAGGGGTTTGCATGGTGGACAAAGACAGCACTGACAAAACCCCCCCTCTAGGCTCTTTGTTCCAATATTGATGCAATTTCTTGTTAGAATAAGCCCATTCTGAAAGCATAAGATTAAACTAGTTTGAATGGAAAAGTTCACTAGCTTAAAACTAGCTTAATTTAACATAAGTGCCAGCATAGTCTGTTCTTTCTTTGTAATATGATAAAGACTAAATGCAGCAAACTACAAACTTCAAGTGTCAAGATGTGCCTTTAATGGCTGCACTGCCTCCAGATACAAGACAGACCTCATCCTGAAATCCTATTATGGCATCCTTACAGCTCATTTGTTAATTTTTTTCTCATCAAGTCTATAATATGATGTGTGGATGAGAAGCTTAGCCATGAGAAACAACACTGCCTGTTTGTGAGCTATAAATGTGTCTTATCCATAAAACAGGGACTATTGGCTAGTGTGCCTTTGTTTGAGATGAGACACATTGTTCTAAATGCAGACAAATGCATACCCCTGCCAATTCTCTTTTTGTGCAATCTCCTCCTTAGTTTCCATACTATAATACACAGATTGAATAGCACAGTCTGCAGCACAGTCTTCAAAATAAATCCATGATGAATGAGAGTATCCTGGTTAGTTATCATTTAAGGTATAATACAAGAGCAGTGCAGCTGCTTCAGTAAGCTTAATCTGTTGAAAGAGGAGCCCCAGACCTTTGATGTGCCAGAGAATGACTTAACTTATTTTACATGGTGTATTGCAACGACATATTTTCGAATAAACATGAACAATATCTGCTTATTCAAGCTGCAGTTCCTGACCTCTTGAACTTACTTTTAACTTTTATATTTTCTGGCAACACAGAGACACAACTGCCAAATGCCTGTCAGTCCCATCCTCCATGACTTTTCTTTTCTGAACATTCCTTTGGCAGCAACTGAAATTGGCAGGCCGTATTTTCAGTGCATGAGGTACCTCAATCCAGATTAGAAAAGTACAGATCAGCATCGGAACCTGGTTGCATGATTATGTGCATCTTTTATTTTACTATTGTGTAGGAAGCCAATCTTTCACAATGTCAAGATGGGAGAGGAAAATGTTTTTCGTGTTACCTTTGGAGCGGCTCAAACACCTGGCAAGTTAAGTCAAGCTCTTATGTTGTCTTTTCATTCTAAGTGTGACATGAATATAGAGCCTTACATCTGGATGGATCTGGTCTGAATGTCTCTGAAAGCCGCCTCCAGTGATGAACAGGAGGGAAGAGATGAGATCACTGACATAAGTCACATACTGACATAAACGTAAATGCTCAACTCCTGTTGTTGAGGACTGATTAATACTGGTGTGATGTACTGTATTTCCACAGAGCAGCACAGTCACAACTGGAAGAACTGCAGCAGAAAGGAAAATACTTGATCATTCCATTTAGTTCAATAAGTTAAACAACAAATAGTTTGAGCTGTCCACTTATTCGAGACAGTGTATTGTTTTATAGGGTGCTAGCTTTTTCTTTTTTTTGTCTGTCATCATGTCCTCAACAACCATGCACAAATTAAGTAACCTGGAGATGTGCATAACCTGAACCTTCAAGAACCTGTAAGCTCTAGGCTCCAATGGGGTTACCATGGAAACAAAAGCAGAACCTGTGACAATGACTACCACTTAAGTTACACATAAAATTACACTTATGGTAATGAAGCTATTGCCCCAGTGCATTCTGGAAGGGTTCTATAATTGCAATCATATGATATGATAAATGCAGATCATGGTTTATTTCAAAATCAGAGTGCAATGTTTTTCAAGATATCTTCGTCCAGGATGTGAGCTGCACTCAGTCATTTTGTGTGTGTGTGTGTGTGTGTGTGTATACACATAAATAAATGTCTGTAATGTAAAAGGTACTGCTCATATAGATGAAGTCACAGAGAATGATCACCAACTCTGCTGCAGCGCCCCTTATCTCTCAGCTCATTGTTATGGTTTGACGACCAGCAAATTCACTGTTTTGGTTCAGTGTCCCTGCTCTTATCAACCTCGTTTCCAGCAGCAAGCAGCTGTTTTCAGTGAAAAAAAGCCCACTGTACACTATCTGCCCAGCAGCAAACAGTCAAAGTTAGAAGCAAGTTGGAGCATTTTGTAGCCGAAAAACCAAATATTTCTCAGTATTGTTGGGGTACCCAAATTGTAAAGTATCAAATGTTTCTCTGTGTCTGCTGGATGTTTGCTGCCCACCAGTGACCAAAGGAAAAATGTTCAAGAAGTGGGGTGATTTGACATACAATGCATCACCTTGATGCTAAAGGTTAAGTACAGGTACTGGGATAGTATTGAACAGGGAGCATATAAAAGGTCTGAACAGACTGATATAGGAGCAGGATTTCTTTCTCCCTCACAGTTTCATTTGAATCTCACACTCATACATTAAAATCTTAACCACCTCTGCTGCACACAGACTGGTACCTAAAACTCAAAGTGTGTGTGTATAAAAGTGTGTCAATTACTGTCAGCAGGTGCTAACAGATGAGTGACAGGCACAGTGCAACTTAGGTATTTTAGCTGCTACCTTGAGACGACATGACACATTCATCAACTGCCTCATGAGCGACACACAAACACAAATAGTAAAGGTTGCAGCCAGCTACACAACACATCCCACTAGGGAACAGGTGCACACACGGCACATTGCTTGGTTTACTCCTGCAGGGCTTAACGTGCCAACATGACAAGACAGAGGTGTAACTCAACCAGCTGAAGGGAACATAGAAAACATACAAAGCTGTTCCCTGTGTGTGAGTGAGTGAGTGTCTAAGTCAATATTTAGCTGGTCTGATTCCAGCTCCGCTCAGGACTCTGCTGTCTACAGAACTGAAACAATTAAGAACTGGCCACAGACACCATCGGACGGAGCTGTCCCAACTTTACTAGTGTACATTATACATGTGATCTTAGACTCAGACAGCATTGAGCTCTCCAATACTGACAGTGAATAGCTCAAGAGGTAGAGCGGGAAGTCCACTGTCTGAGTACCCTTAAGTACTAGTAAAAATTAAATCACTAAAATTACTAAGTAGAAGGTTAATTGCAGCTCTAACTATAAAAAAGTAACATCTGCAACCCACTAAGGTAAGTCATAAATATGCCACATTATGCACTATGGGGGATGTTACGTCCGCTTTCCATTTGAGTTGGGAAAGTGCTGGCAACAACGTACAAACAGTCACTTGAGTCAAAGGGGTGATCGATTTTACAATAATTTATTGACACAACATATGGACACCGCTAACATGAAGTGGGGGAGGATGGGACGGGTAGACTCTGCCAAAAGAAGTTAAACTGAACACAACAAAACACAGGCTAAGCTGAAGCCTACTTCTAAACCAAAAGCATTAACACAAAGCCTAGCCTCCTATCTAAAGTAGAACCGTAAAACTTTACACAGGTGGCAATAGTCTTCAGGGGAGTACTAGATGATGCAAATGTACAGGGTACATTTCTAGATCTCTAGTCTACCGATCCTCACACCACTTACCTCTAAAACACAAGTGCACTCGGCTGCACGGGACACTTTCCCTCTGCAGCGTCGTAGCACGGACTCCGTTGCACAGGCCACTTTCCTTCTGCAACGTCGTCAAAACACATACCGAGTTAACACACAGTCAACGTAAACACACTTGTCAAGTGTACTCTGTTGCACGGGCCACTTTCCCGCTGCAATGTCATAACACATAGTCAACACAAAACACACTTTAACTCTCCCTTGTCTGGGACTTTCTGGTGTGGTCTCCTTGGTTCTCGTTTGCGGCACTTGCCGCCTGCAGTTCTGCCACCATTCTCTTTTTCCTCTTCTCTGCCGAGTCCTTTTAACAAGGCTCCTGGGCGTCGGCCACCAGCTGATTCAGCTCTGATTGAGCCAATGAGCCGCTTCCTCTAATCACCCAGGTGTACGGCACTCACCATGATTATGCCCTGGATTTAGAACAGAGAGGGAACAGATGAAAAGACAGGAAAACATACGTACCGACTATGTCCTGGTACGTAACAGAGGAGTAAAACTGCTATAATCAAAATCATCAGGAGGTGGTGGAGACCTAAACAAAGCTAAAAGAAGAGTGAATATTGGCCTCACATACTGTGTTCACAGCTTGTTTCCATTCCTCCAAAGCGACAAAAAAAAAAACAATCACTGCAGGTTTAGAAACACAAGAACTGTATTTAATACAAACTGAAAAGAATACCTCCAGTCTATGTCAATTGTTATGTTTAACCTTGTCATTACGCTTGTTGGAAAGGTTAAGTAAAGAATAGATGTGTGACTTGCTATGTTAATTTCATATGGCAGCCCTCCAAAACATTGAAATCTCTGTACAGTTAATTAAAATGATCATGAAGAGAATTACAGGATTGGCAGTCATGAACGCACATACAATCCCAAGCATCCCTCATCTCCCTTTTGACAGAAACCAAATGTATTGTCTTGTACCCGTCTCCGTCCTGTCCTTGACATGTTAATGTGTGGATGTGTAGAAGCAAGAGAGCACAATTTAAAATGTGTAACGCTCCACTCTCTCATACACTAAACATGACACAGAAACAAAATATATACGCAGTGTCTTATCTACTGTAAAAACTATTACATCAACAGCCACTGATCTACTTACAGGTTGTACAGAGGACTCTCAATTAGACAAACCGGCACACAAAAGGATAGCATTGCATATGCATGCCTAATGTGATTTACCAAGACTGAAAGTTGTTGCTGGAAAGGTCAGAGCAAGTAATAATCACACATCAATGAGACAGTAAAAATCAGAGAAGAAGCAGAAGTTGGAAGTAATGTTAGTAATTTAGATTTTTGGAAGGCTGGATTACCAGGCAAAGTGGGCAACTGCCCTTGGGCTACAGAAAGCACAGAGTTAAATGTGTGGCAATTCGATTGTGGTAATTATATTAATTGTACATTTTTTTCAGCAATATGATTCACTAAAGCTCAATATAATCTTATGATACTCTGTTTTGTCTCATGATTAGCAAATCCCATGATAGAACCGAAACCAATAATACTTCCTGACTTCCCTACTCTGCCCATATCCCATTCTTTTCTACTCAAAACTCTACTCAATACAAACCTTTAACTGTAAAAAAAACAACAACAAAAAAACATGTTTTTTAAAAAGGCTCAGTTATTTCATAATAGCTGGCAACGGTAGTTTTTTTTTTTTTTTTTGCAAATGCCACTCTAACAGGAGGACACGTGCATTTGTTGGGGACTATTTTAGTGAATATTTCCAGCAACAGGATGGTGTATGTGGGATAGAGTCAAAATAAACTTGTGTGTGTGTGTGTGTGTGTGTCTGTGTTCATGGGAATGTAGAAACATGTCACCCACTACAACCCTGTGGCACACCAATGGAGCTCTATGGCACAGTAAAATTAGATATATCAGGCTTTGGATACAAATATAATACTTGATTTGTTGACAACAAGATATAACAGACTATCACCAGACTGTAGCTCCTAATCTTGAAGCACTGTCTCATACAGGTGACCTGAGTCGAATGCTATACTAGCATTTACATTACAGATTAAAGGACATTGACAGATATACAAAAAAGACACATTTTAAGTGATTAATTAAAGTAGTGGCAGTGATATGAATAACAAAATTTTATCTTTTTCTATGTTATAGATGCTGTCATAAATGTTAATAAGATGCTTTAAAACCACAACAATTAGTATTATAAATATAGATATTTCTTAAAATTTGACATGGGTACAAACACCCAGTTTAAACATTGTTTGCATAATTTGCCACATTACCCAGTAAAACTTCACCGAAATTAAGTCATTCTTACTGTTTTGAATCTAAATAAATAAAGTTGTTACACTACAAGATCTACAAGGTAAATAGTAATCTGGATGTCACCAAAGATCATTTGAGCATCAATACTTTGATATTGCATCACGTAGAACCACTATACAACTATTACCCTCTGTGAGAATACGGTGGCTTCAATCTGTTGCTCCACTGTACTGTATATTGTGCAAAACTGGGTTGCACTAAGTGTGTGATTCCAACTGCTTAATTTAGCCTCACATTATCTACTGAGTCTGAATACATATTGGCTGGTATCAATGGCTCTTTCTGGCTCTTATCAGTCTGGCTGCGGAGCAACGACCTGCGATGCAGAATTTGTTGACAAATGAGACACTGTGGCTCATAGTGAATGCAGACTTAAGTGACACTTTTTAATGTGCTATTTTCTTTCAAATTTTTGCACACAAATTATGTCATTGTGCAGTGATTCTAGCTTTCAATATAAATGTGAAAGCTAAAATCAATGCACGCAAAGCTGTGTTACTCCAGTAACACACTAAGAGGTCCATTAGTAATATTTCTGCTAAATCTAACTAAAAGAACCCCCTGATGTTGAAAATGGCATTGTTTATTAAAAAAAAATCCATATTATTCAGTTTAGATTTATTTTCTTAAACTAAAAAGCCCAGCTATTGAGTATAGTGTAAAATATAAATTAAGCCACTACATAGCTTAATTAATAATGTGTCAGCATGTGCTGCTCCAAGGTTATTGCCTTAGTGATTTGATTTTACTTCCCAATCTTTAGTCCTAGTCACACTGGATTAGTTTCTCTGGGTAGGGGGGTTTCATTTTTTACAACTCAACTCCATAATCCTAATCCTCATCCGGCCTGGCCGTCTGTTTCCACCTTTCAACCATTAGACAAGTCCAACCCCGAAAAACAACATTCTGTTTTAACAGTCTGTCATGTGATCATAACGTATGTTTTGACTCTAGCATTGGAGAGCATGTTTTGACTACTGATTATCGCACACAGGATGTATGCTTTAATCACACAGTAGAATGCAGGTGAAGCATGACTCCTGTGTGACAATGAAACCCAACTGTGGATTTATGCTGCAGTACTGTCAAACTTTGACATGTGTCCCTCTACAAAAAAATATTTTATAGATATTGCAGGTTATGTAGCACACTTTTTAATAGTTTTAAGGTTCAAATTGGACTTCAGACTGCAGAATATTTAATGTAAAAATAATTAAAAAAAATGTATTATACATTTTTATACTAAAATTAATCCAGAATATTACATAAAACACTTACATGAAAAGTGTTGATGTCAATATTGCATTTACTTCAGTTAAACAGTTATTTTTAATTACTTAGGAAGCAAGATTAGTGGCATATTAGTGGGGTGGTATCAGCTTCAGATTCACCATGGTAACCTATACCCTGCTCCTGAGCAGGGTCAGAGGATCATATCAAAATGTGTAAAACAGTTTGCCTACAGATCCATCAAATCTCTGGAAATGAAGTTATCATCTTAAAAAGGTCCTAACATGGACAAAAGTCCTGTGTTTACAATAGTGAAGAGTAATAAAAAGCAGGTTGACATATTATAGGTAAATCACTTTGCTTTGCACAAAAATAATATCAGAGATAAAAACTAATGTTTTTTACTCAACTGTTTGTCCACTCTGGGTTTATCCACTAAGTTTTCTAAAAGACAGTAGTCTTTATAGCAGTGATACTCAACTTGCTATGCGTGGGCCGATTATCTAATTAGCCAGAAAAAAAAAGATTTACACTGGGAATTTTTATTCTCTATAAATGATCAATGCTACTTGCTGTTAAAGTTGTATATTAGCCTATCAGTGGTCTGTGCAGTGCAAGTGGTGACACTTGATTTCTGTGATAGGTTTGTGTACACCTGATCTGCATGGGGCACGTGGGAGAGGTTTGCCTTCAGAGCTGTCTGCCTGTTAGAAAGTCCTTAGGGCAAACTTCTTCACAGTCCCTGTGGGGAGCTCCTGCAACTGGAATTACATCTTGGCAAAGATGAGTGAGGACACATGTCAAAAGGTTGACAATGAAAACAGGCAATTCACTGATTACTGGGCAGATGAATTTACTTTTATTTTGCCGCCTCATACCAAGTTGCCAAATGACAACTGCTGTATGAAAGGTAGCTAATATCAAATGGCATTAGGACTCAAAACAACCAGAGTTCCTGTTTGGTAGAACTGCACGATATTTGATAATTGTCATTCTACAACATACTAACAGTGTGATCTTAATCATGCAGTGGTTTTTCATACTAACAGCCTTATGAAAGACCATTATAGATGCAAAACAACCAAGATGTAAGTCTTATTTAGACTCACTAATTCTATCACTGCAGATCATGATGAGTCTTCTTTGTGAAGATTAAATCTCTTAACTTTTTTAACATATGTAAGTAAAATATATATTTAAAACATATATATTTGTCAAAAAATGTATAGATAAAAGGAACCCTCAGTTTCATTATACATTATACATATACATTCTCTGTTAGAAATGCATACAATAGCACACAAACACAATTAATTATTGGAGTACATTTTGGGGAGAACAAAATGTTAACTTATGCACTGCTAGCATCATTTCATTTCCATTTGCAGTGTGTTTGTGTGCCTTATTGGATCTGGTAGTGACACCAAAATAATGAAGTTTCCATCTTTTTAAAGAGCTTTTAATGGTTTTTGTGTGTGCGTCACAGGTTCCTCCGGCAAAATATGGACCCGTTTTCAGCCCCCATCAAACGTCAGAGGGAGAATCCGCGTTTACAGATAATCTAATAGTCTCTTGCTCTGGCATCTGTATAGAGCGCCAATCTGTTTGTCCTTGGCTCTGACTTATCTGCGTCTCTTTTGTTGCATCTCACTTCAATATTTTTGTCCCGGGGCTAAACCACTTTTAGGCATATTGATAGTTGACCCTGAAACTTCCTTGGGAGTCAAAGTAAACAGGCTTTGACCACTCTCCCACCCCATCCACACTAACAGCAACACAGCAGCAAAGTAGGACACAGCAGTTAAATGAAGGGCAAAAGTAGGGAAAGAAAAAACTGAATGAATTAATTTATTTCCACTTTATTCTGTAAACTGCCCTTAATCAAGGTGAAAACAATGTGACAATGTGAAGGGGGTGGCTCATTGTGATGAGAAAGACTTTGTATTTATATCAAGAGGAGCCAAAGTAACATTAAAACTAACATTAAACTGTGGTTACACAGAAAATTTTAAAACACAACAAATCACTAAACATTTGTAAAAATGCAAATTACAAACAATACGGTCTTACAGCATGACCTTGCTCAACAGTATGATGTGCAGTTTCCTCGATTTTTGTAGTCAACTATGGTAAACTTTTTTAAAATAACATTTGCTTTGTTTATTTAAAATTTCTATTTTGAGACCTTTGCAGGTTAAATGTCACCAGTTGACAGACTGAAGCCATTTAAGTGGTGAGCTAGGAGAATTATAAGGGAGAGCTAAACTGCTTAGATTGCAGCTAGAAAATTGACAAAAATTGTGGGTGGCTGTACATTGCTGCAATTGAAAAACTTTATTGGAGCTGTAGTTTTTTGAATTATGAAAAAGTTAAATTCCAGTTCTTAATACTGATTTAGAATATGGGTTGTAAACTAAGAACACCATTCACAAAACACCAAAGAAATGTTCAATAGAGATTGAGTTACAGAAGCTAATGGAACAGCAGGACTTCGGCTTTCAGCAGGATCTTTAAGTTTTTAAGTTTTCAGAATGATGATTAATATCAGTTTATCATAGATACCAGATTGTGTTTGGATAAACTATGAATTAAATTACGAATGCTACTGTGGTCACAAGTGACATTTACAAGTATTTCCAAAATACCGTATAACAGTAGCACAAACAGAAATGACTCAAAGTCAGAGAACTGACTCACTAATGACCATTAACATTATTCACTATAAGCTGGTCATACCAGACCAAAGAATGCTGCAGCAGCAGAACCACGGAGTGCATTGACTTAAGAGTGTTGTCAGGGATCTGGTCACTGGGTTGATTGAGAACTCAGAGGCAGACATGTCCAACCAAAAATCACTCTTTATTCAAGGTCAAAAAACTGTTTTCCAAAAACAAGGGGCTGACGTGACAGCAAACAAACACTCCTCTATCTGAATCTTCTTCTTAACTATTCATTCAACATACAATCTCTGAACAGAAGAAATTCTCTGGCCTGGTAGAGCAGTGTCATGGAACATGACCAGACCAAAACAAACTGACACAGGACTGGGAAAAAACACATACTAAATACACCAGGGAATGAGCCACAGCTGAAACAAATCAGGCAATCTGGCAACACAGTACATGTCACAAGAAGAAAAAGCTGGCAGCGAGAGACACTGCAATACTACAAAATAAAACAGGAAATGAACCAAAACAAAAACAAAAAAACTCCAAGGACATAACTTAACACAACTGACGAGTCCTTACAAGTGTATATTATCGCTAAAGAATACAATTTGGAAGGAAAAGAGAGTATTTTGTTTCAAAAGTTACATATTGTATTTAGGCATACAATGCCATGCTAGCAACATAACTATGAGTTGGACGGTGTTTTTCTGTTGATTGATGGCGTTAGATCCCGGTTAAAGCCCTTGTTACAGGACTCCACTGGCCCAGCTCTCCGTTTAAAGGTTTCTGATCTCTAGTTCCGTTCTAGGAAACAATACTTTTACTTGATTTATATTTGTATTTATTGCAGGAATTGGCATATGGTAGATACAGCGTTTCAAATCAAAAATCAAAATCAAATCAAAATATAATCACTGTAGTCTCATCTTATTCTGAATCTCATCAATCAAAATTTGTATAATAGGAAGAGAGAGGCTAGCCGGGCCAATGGTAACCTGTCGAATTCCTCCTGCCGAGGTAAAGCTGTCAATGGAAATCCAAAACTCCGTACAAAGATTTATAATCTAAAACCGGCTTCCTCCTCTTGTTGGCAGGGAGAGCTGAATCCTCTGCGGTCCAATCTTATCAGCAGTGGCTTGTTTCCTTTGTGGCTTTGGCTCATTTCTGTCACTGCTGCTGATCCGTCAGATTCTTCTTTTGTGCTTGCTGGAGTTTTGATTTAGTACAGAATCAAAGTTCTCCACCGTGCTCCGCATCCTGCGTCACTCGAACAGCTCTGAGACTTGACAGCTCGGACTTCTCCTTATATCTATCTTGCCGGCCCGGCTACTTCCCTAAAACCGTTTCTCAATGTTTAGTCACATTTCCATACATGGCCTTTTCTCCACTTGTCTTCTCTGTAACTGTAACCTTCACATCCATATCCATATATGGCACTTCCTTCATCTCAAACACATACGTATCCATATTTGGAAATGCCTTCATCTTCAACTGTTTGTCACACATTGCCCTAATCTTGACCTCCTAACCATCTGTCACTCACATCCTGCCGCTAACAGTTTCTGTTCCTCTTTACCAAAAAACAGGCCTGTTAAACTTAAAGCATCACTATATTTTTTGATCACACATCAGATTATAGTTATCAATCATTTTAACTCTTCATAATAGTCTTTTGTGTTCAAGCGTCCCGATTATTCAGCTTCAAGAGTCCTGTACATGTTGTTTCAATGGAGGCAATATACTGGGGTCTCAACTCTTTCTGACAATGGTTAGTCCACCACTTTCGTAGAGACTGAAATATTTAAACAACTCTTGGAAGGTACTGACATTCAAGTCGCCCTCAGGATGAATTGCAATGACTTTGGTGATCCCCTAACTTTTCCTCCATCACCTCAGGTCAAAATTTCAATTTTACTTTGATTTATAAACAAATACTTTAAAAACTAATGGTATTTCCAGCTGTACTTCTGTGTGTGCATAGTGCAAAGTAGAAAATGTTTGCATGCTAACACTCTAAACTAAGATGAACATGGTAAACATACCTGTTTAGAACCAGCGTGTTAGCATTGTCATTGTGAGAATGTTAGCATGCTGTCATTAGTATTTAGCTCAAAGCACCACTGTGCCTAAGTACAGCTTCAAGCATGGCTGTGGAAATTTGAGGTCACAATGAACAATTCGATAATGAATTATTTAGAGGGAAATGTAATTTTGAATGACCTTTAACAAAAGGTGAGTATTCTGATGATACATTCTATATTAGAGAACCAATACTATACAATAACACGCACACAGGAAAATAAGGTGGTTCTGATCAATTAACATGGCACTGCTTCAAGGGGTCTTCATGAGCAGCAAGAAACAAAAAAAAACTGGTGATATCAAACTATGGCTGGCACCCATGGTTAACAGATGATTTTCTGAGATTAGAGGAAGCATCCCATCCTGGCAAACAGAGCAGGATAATTAGAGGCTTTGATGTCTCTGAAAAAGGTTGCCCCTTTCCTAAAAAGAGTAACGACTAAGGAAGTCGGTTGGTTGCTTCTTGCTTTATCTCTTGGTCACCTTCTTTTGCTCTCTCTGCCTCTGTGAGTTTAATTTCCTCGGCATCCACTTTGTAGTTTTTTTTCAATCCTTTCCCATTTTTTCCTTCATTTACTCTACTTCCCCTCCCATTTTATTTCCTTCTCCATTTTCTTATTGTTTAAAATCTCTTCAAGAGGCAGCACAATTCTAACCTCCTGACAACTTGTATCTGCTTTCATCATTCACTTTCCATCTTTCTTCCTTCCTCTCCATTCCTCTTTCTTGTTTTATAGTGGTTATTACGCTTGGCTTACATTCTTCAGCATTTACGTCTGGATTTCAACAAGGTTATTCTTGATACCATATTAAAAAATGTGGCAAATGAATGGCACAAGGGCTTACTGAATGGTTTTTATGAGCTCTTTGTTGGCCTTTACAGTCACCGAATCCCAACCCAACTAAACACTTACGGGAGATTGTGATCAAGATATAAGATAGTGCTCTCTACTTTCTAATATGTTGCTGTTCATGCATCCACACACTTGGAGAATCCATGCTAAGGAGAACTGAAGCTGTTCTGGAAGCTTGTGGTGGACCAACACCTTACTGAGACACTA
This sequence comes from Nannoperca obscura, assembly GCA_036024295.1. Lineage (NCBI taxonomy): Eukaryota > Metazoa > Chordata > Actinopteri > Centrarchiformes > Percichthyidae > Nannoperca > Nannoperca obscura. The sequence goes on from JAVQJL010029419.1 coordinate 13,308, forward strand.
AATGTTGTTTTTTACTGGCAGTTATAAATCTCTATATATTGTAGATATTTATGTATAAAAGCTGCTATTGATTGTTCATTAAAATGGAACAAGTATTCATAAACCTTGTATTTTGTTTTAGATAGGTTGCTTATGTACATCTCTGTATATATACTGTAACTCAATAGAATCTGTCAATTAGATATTACAAGCCAATACTCCTAGGAATTGCGTCCATATTGGCCAATTCTGCACCTTAACTATTCATGTCCAATGCCAACTTACAGTCCCAATGTTGTAAGTAGTGTGCTCTTCATGTAGAAAGGCAGAAAGAAAGGGTGTGGCAGTCAGGTTGGTAGACGAGCATGTAACACATCGGACTTTCATGCAGGATGCAGTAATGCTTGCCTTTATATTAAACATAACTCTGATCAAGCCATCAAACCATTTGGTTTACCACAATGTGCATTATTAATACAGCATATACTGTATACAGTATTCTTTCACTATACTGCCCAAAGCATAACATTCTCCACTGTTGCATTTGCATTCGGCACAGCACAGCAGCATTGCATTAGAGTACCTTTTGCCTCATTTCCACTGTATGGTATGGCAAATTTTTTGGGGCTTTCCATTGGCAAAAGTTGTAAATAGTACCTGGTACTTTTTTTGGTATGATCTCAGTCGAGGGACCCTGCAAGCTGAGCTGATACTCAAATGTTAATACTGCAGGCCACGTATTGCTCAGAGAAAACTGTCATCTGCTCAAACCCACCATTTTTAAATAGCTAAGCTACTATAAATAGCCAAGCCGTACCATGCAGTGGAAATTAGGCTGTTGATATACATCAGCTTAGAATATATGTGTGGGTAGAGATCAATAGCCAGCCTCGTCCCTCCTGTCTCTCTGCACCTTGTGAAATAAAAGCCCTTTTACTTGCATAACTTGGATCCACCCTACAGAAATCGTAACATATGACAGATTTTGCCATCCCACTTGCCAAATAGAACCCATGTTGTGCAGTTCTGCACATCACTGTATTGCATAACTGAGTAAAGTCATGCCATTTATTCAAATAGTTCAACGCAATATCCCACCAATGCTCCACTGGCTAGAGCTAACTCCAGCCTGTACAGGCACTCTACGCAACCAGACTTATAGAGCACTATGTGGGAAAGCACCTGGTTCCTGCTCAGATCTTATTTCAGCATATATGCCTCAACCATTAGTACATTCTCATTATTACTGTTACTTATTCATCCCCAGTGTTCAAAGACTTGTGACTTAAATTAGAAAAGAGCTCAGTCTTTTGAAACCTGGTGGCATCAAACAGTGTACATCTGTAAACCTACATTAATAGAAGTTTTTGGCCACTTGGGGGAAGTGCAATAAGCTGTAAAGTCAACGTTGACATATTACCTTAGCAACACTAATGTAATGAAGCAATATTAGCAATATTGTATGTAAGCCTAATTTACTATCCTTTTCTACTAAAACCCTAAAAAGATAATTAGAGTGAGGGGAGCTGCAGAGTTGGTTGATAATTTGATGTGTATGTTTGTCACTATGAGCGACTCTTTTCACTTACACATAATAATTTCATCCATTGTAAAGTACCCAAGTGCAGATGAACAGGAAGGCTCCAGCACTTCAATGATTTGACACATAAAAAGCTTGTACACAGGTATGGGAAGGAAGGCAAACAGGCAATAGGTAATAGTTAACAGACAGATAAAGGTCTAGGTCAGGGGTCGGCAACCTTTAACACCCAAAGAGCCATTTGGACCCGGTTTTCCATGGAAAAGAAAACACCGGGAGCCGCAAATACATTTTGACATCTAAAATGAAGATAAGACTGTATATATTGGTTTTTTTACCTTTACTCTTTGTATAAACAATTATAGTGTGTTGCTTATGAAATCCATGAAGTGCTACAGAGAAATTTACATTTACATTAGAAATTTACATTTTATTTATGTAATGAACACATTTTGAACTCATAAAAAAATCAGGGACCTCATACATGCAGAGCATGCGCTCTACCACTGAGCTACACGACACCTTATATTGCTTTGGGCTTTCGGAGCGTGTAGCGGAGCCTTGACCTGGTTAATGGGACTTCTGCTCCTGAACCTCTGCGCACAGCGTCTGCACATCACGGCTGTACGAAGTCACTTTCATCTTTACGCAGGACTGGAAGCTGTCGTCTGTGAG
>JAVQJL010029427.1:0-11371 GCA_036024295.1 Nannoperca obscura
CAACCCAACCGGTCGAGGCAGATGGCCGCCCACCTAGAGCCTGGTTCTGCTCGAGGTTTCTACCTGTTAAAATGGAGTTTTTCCTTGCCATTGTCGCCTAGTGCTTGCTCATGGTGGGAACGTTGGGTCTTTGTGTGTGTGGAAGTTGGTCTTAACCGGCTCCATGTGATTGAGTGCCCTGAGATAACTTTGTTATGATATGGCGCTATATAAATACAATTGAATTGAATTGAATTGGAGTTTGCATGTTCTCCCCATGTTCACTAGGGGTTTCCTCCATAAATCATGAAAAAAAACATGCAAGAAGAACGGATTCCTGCCCTGTCCCTGACCAAGACAGGGCATGAACACTTGGACTTGGTCCCTGGTCGCCGCATGAATGGCTGACCACTGCTCCAGCTGTCCCCCCGGAGGAAGGACAACTGGATGGGTTAAAGGCAGAGATAGAATTTCACCGTGGGACGCAATTGCGTGTGTGTTTCACGTGTGACCATTAAAGTCTGACCATCTCTTTAAATGATCCTGCTTGCCAACCCTTTTGATTTCCGACGTGTTTCTTAAATAGTACTACTAGTACTTATTCCACATGTCAGTTGAATCTTAATGACCTAGCTTTTAAAATTAATGACTCATTTAATTCATTGTTAACCTTCTTTGAGCAACATGGTTCATCCTAAATGTGGTCTGTTCTCTCTGAAGATCACTGTGTTCTTCATGAGAAAAAGAAATGACCACGTTTGTATTTAATCTCTGAGCTGCAGTCATGTTTTTGTACCTTAGTGAGATAACATAATTATGTCTAGATTTGTATTACTTAGTACTTCTGTTCTGACTAACAGGTGGGGAGTCCCAGTTCTGCTTGACTGGGCTCTATCTGTTGTGTTGGTTAAAATCAGAATCAGAATCAGAAATCCTTTATTAGTCTCGCAGTGGAGAAATTTAATAAAATGTCACTGAGTCTAACTGTGTGCTGTTCTGTGTTGTGTTTCAGGTACATCGCGGTGGTGGTCCCTCTGAAGTATAACAGAAACCAGTTCAGTGTCCGTCAGCTGGCTCTAATCACTGCTACCTGGGTGCTATCTCTGGTTGTGGCAAGTCCGGTCATCTTCGGTCTGAACCAGGTGCCGGGTCGCAATCCGAACGTGTGCAAACTGGAGGACGACCGATTTGTGGTGTACTCGTCCGTCTGCTCCTTCTTTGTGCCTTGTCCTGTCATGCTATTCTTGTATTATTGGATGTTTCGAGGCCTGCGGCGGTGGAGCGGTCGGAGTCGATCTCAGGCAGGTCGAGCCAGTCATCAAACTCTCTCTTCACATCTAGGCTTGGCTTTACGGCGAACTAAAGCCACAACTACTGGGAGTCGTGAGAAAGTTGTGTACGCCACGCCAGCCAGCCTCAGCCCCACCTCTCCCTCCACTGTCTCCATGACGACACCCTCTGCGACCCCGGTGATGGAGGAGCAGCTGGATGGGGTGATGGTTGTGGCAGAGAGTGACCCAGTGACGACGCAGATGGACAGCGTGTCGGATGGTGAACCTTCAGAGAGGAGGGATGGAGGAAGCAGGAAAGAGAAAGGCCTCATGAAGACAAATGCTGCAAAAACAGGAAGAAGAAACAGTAAGAGCAGCAGAGTCAGTGGGAGGGAGCGGAAAGCCATGAAGGTCCTGCCCGTTGTCGTCGGTGAGTATCAATTATTCACTCAACCTTTATTTACACACATGGTCCAATGAAAGCACTGTGAACAAAAATCTTACAAGGCTGCAAACAAAAGAGCATTAAGTTACATCTAAAACCAAGAACATGGGTTAAAACCAGGGAGTTCTACACTTCACTCAGATCTAAAGACAGTTTTATTTATATAACAGAAGTGTTCCCTTTAATAGATCGTAACATTACTCTCTATAATATTTTTTACAGAGACCCAACAACTTAAGCTATTACAGCTTTAATTTCCACCCGAGTGGATGCTGCAAATGGGGAGTCTGTGCCCCACTCACATGCTGTAAATAAAAACAGTTTGTCTCTGTAGCCAAGTCGATTTTATTTATACAGCCCAATATCACAAATCTGCCTCAGAAGCATATGTGGTTTTCTTTCAGGAAACAGATGTATATTATTTTTAACGTGTTTCAAACTGTATAAATAATCATTTAAATTCAAATGAATGAGAAAATGAATGTTATGTATCATTTAGTATTATATAGTTTCTGTGAGTACCCACAGCTACTATCAGCTGCCAGTCTAGATGAATATGACAGTAGAATATAATAAATGTGTCTCTGCAGGAGGTAAGTCCTCAGCTGACTGCCGGCAGCTCCACACCGAGAAAAACTCTGCTCTTTTTATTCCTGTTACATGAGGAAGTTTCTTCTCTCTCAGCTGGATGTTTGTTCTCTACACAAACTGTTTTTCATGTTTTACTGTAACACAGAGTGAAGCTGTGATTTCTCTCAGTAAAAATAGAAACTGCTTTCATCTCCGTGGAAACCACTTTACTGTCTCAGCGCAGCTTCACACCAGAGCCTGATGATCAATGTTCATCCATCAACAGAGCCTGTTGTTGATATGATTGATGTTACTGATCATCTCTCTCCCTCTCTCTCTCTATATATATATTATATATATAAATAATATTCAAATCATTACATTTAACAAGCAAAGCTACAAATTCAGTAGCCACAAGATACTACCAACCTTTTTGTGTCTGTATACCTGAGCTCACCTTTAGACTCCACCACACACCTGTATGAACTCTCAGATATTGAAATACTCCCAGAATGATTTCCAGCCTTCTTTCATGGTCTAAGTTTAGCTTTTATTTCTAAGCTTCTTCTTATTGAATAGAAACTATGTATATTCATCGATTGATTCAACCAATATTATTACTCCAACACACACTTCTTATATACATCTATATGCAGATGATACAATCTTGTATCTGTCCCAGTCTCGTGAACGTGATATCTCAGAAACACCTGGAAGGAACTCCATGATGAACTTTCATTTTCAAAGGTCACAAAACATGTTTATGGCCATAAATCAAGAATTGATGACCATATTTCACAGTTGCTCGGACTATGTATTGATGACACTTTTGACCCAAAGGTCAAAGGTCACAGTGACCTCAAACACGTTTTTGGCCATAACTCAAAACTTACTGACAGATGTTTGATGGGATACAACGAGCTAAAAGCCAAACAACAGTAGCAAGCAACTAACTAGCGTATAAACAACTGTGGGATTAGCGGAAAATCGCTAAACTTAACTAAAAGTGCAGAATAAGTGTACACCCATATGTATAGTGAGTAATTAGCTGCTATAGTTAAAATATTAGAATTAACTGGGTTTAGCTACAGCTGCGAAGTTTGCTACCAATAGCACAGAAGCACCGAAATGAGATAATACGTTCACCTCAGCACGTCAGCCGTCCTCAGTGTCTAATCTCGGATGTTACGGTTCTTTTATTTTGTAACTAAAATATTGAAATGATAGCCAGACAAACACTATTTGGACAAAGTAGACTGTGTGTTGTTTTAGTAGCATTAAGGCCTCATCTTTTCCATCCGATTTAAGAACTGAGGTGAATCCTCAGTGAACAGGACATATTAGTATAAGGACAATAAAGTCTGTCCTTCTAACTGTGTCCGTCTTCTGTCTCGAGGTGTGTTTCTGGCCTGTTGGACACCTTTTTTCATCGTCCATGTCACCAAGGTGTTGTGTCAGTCATGTGACATCAGCTCCACCCTCATTTCTGTGGTAACGTGGCTCGGCTACGTCAACAGCGCCATCAACCCGATCATCTACACCGCCTTTAACGCTGAGTTCAGAAACGTCTTTCACAAGCTGCTCTGCTGTCGGACATGAAACTAAAAGTGTCCTCACTCTGTCTCAGACTTCTTCAGACCGTCCAGGATTTTATTATCTCATCTCCAGAGCCGAATGCTCTTTAAAAACCCCAAACATTCAAGGATTCATCCTGTAAACTGTCCATCACCAACAGGAATAAGAAGGTTACTAAACAAAACTTTAGTTTAGCTCTCAGCTGGACTGAAACATTTTGAAGTTTTTTTTCATGTATCAGTCTGTCTCTTATTTTGGTGGTTTTAATCATTTGTCAGTTATAATTAAAGCAGAGCAGTAGTCAGATTACTGTCCACATTACAGCCCAGAGGCATAAAACAGTGAACATGTGCAGAACAATAAATGTTCCTTGATATCTGAGTACTTTCATGTTGATGTTGTTTTCAAGGTGCAGGTTTTACAGAACAGTGTCGCCTTATTTTTATTTGCTTTTACAGAAAAGTGTTGAATATTTATGTGACTGAAGCAGAAAGCACGAAGATTATTGACCTAAAAACGGGATGTTTGTGTTGAAGACAAACAGAAATATTGTGATGACGTTTGTAGTATTTGTATCCGTGAAGGTAAACGTGATGAAATGTAACTGAAACATCACTCTTTTTTCTTTTTGTGTTAATGACAAACACATTTAAGAAATGTGTTGAACTGAATACATTTAAATAGTAGACTGTACTTTTCACTGTTTATTTGTTGGCTTGAGTTGTTGGTCACTTTGAAGATTCATATTTTACATTCAGTATGCCACCCTGTATTCTAAAAAGTTCAAATACAAATCGATTATTTTAACAAGGTAATTCTGAAGAGGAAACCCTGGTTTCATTTTTAAATTTGATCTGATATTTTATTAATTCAAACTGCAAAACAAAAATAAATACATGTTGGTACACGTCGCTGTGGGCGGAGTTCCTGTCCACCTGTCTCCGACTCCACTCACCTGCAGAACAGAAACCTCCCACACACGTTTTATTTCCTCTGAGGAAACACGAGTGACGTCTGATGTTTTAATCTCCTCCACCACTGAGCAGAGGGAGGGGGACAGCAGCCCCCTCTTTGTGTGCTCAAACAGCCATGGAAACCATAGTAACAAGGAGCCCATACATCCTCAAGCTGCAACATGTAGGCCTAAACTGAGCTTCATTTCTGGACAAAGAATACCCTTCACATAAATTAAATAACATTTATATTTTGGCTTTATAGAGTCAACATATATGAGTTTAGGCTTTTGTGTTTTTTATTTTCATTATCAGCTTGATATCTCTGACCCCGTCATGTGTCAGGGTTTTCATTGAGTCCACACCGGCAGAGCAGAGGTTCCTGTTTTTCTAATGCAGAGAGTTTGTGGAGTTGAAATCAGATGATTGTGACACCACACAGACTCTCAGAGAGGACCAAGTTTCACAGACCAGAGACTAACAAGACCTAGCTCAGGGATGGTTGTCAATAGTTTTAGATCACATGGAGATAGATATGATCACCCTGGATCCAGCTGAGCTCCTCCTGTGCCACACAAAGATACCAACATGGAGAAAGTTCCTCAATATATTTTAGTTGAAAATGTAAAACCCACGGTTAACAGTTTGAAAACTACTAATTAAGATCCCAGTATTATGTGGTGTTGTTGTGTTTGGTGTAAAGTATGACAACACAGGAGACTTTACACATGTAGAAAAGACTATCAATAATCAATCATGTTGTCCATTAAATCTGTCTCTTGTTTAATTGGGACTGTGAGAAGTTTCTTCTTCATAAAGTTCAGATCCACCTGTTTTTGATGTTCTCTCACTTCAGCTTGATAAAGCATCAGATTATCACCTGCAGCTTCTCAGTTCTGTGGCTGGAACATCGTTATCAGTCAGTCAGCACCTCCAAGAGAAAGACTACGTGACGGAGGACGAGTTTCACACAGAGTCGGTTGGCGCTTCATGTCACTTATATCTCGCTCTTTTTTTCTCTATTCCGTATCATCTTTTCTAAAATCTGATCTGAGCTGTGAGTTTTCTGATGTCAGTTTTTACTGATGACAGTTTTTACTTTGAACCTCACGTTGCTCTCATTCTCAGTCCTTTAATGTAATTAAACAACTCAACTATGTCCAAGTCTGTCCTCTTCAGAGGGGAACAGGCCAGAGTTTACAGCTCCTCTTAAGGTGGTATTTGTCCCTGTATAGTTAACAGTGTTAAAGCTTCAGACAGCGACTTCCCACATTCCAATTGGAATTCATTGTTGTTACTATGGTAACACTGTTCCTACACAGGTTCATGTGAGATCCAAAATGTTTTCACACTGAAACTGTGGCAACGAGTCAAACTGACAAATGTTTCAATATGAGCTGGAAATGAGTATCTAAAATAGTAATAATGAAAAGGATTATTAAGTATTCAGATTCAGTTCACAAATTGGCACAAAGTGCCCTGAGATAACTTTGTTATGATATGGCGCTATATAAATAAAATTGAATTGAATTGAATTGAAATAAATCATTACATGGTTTGAACCTGCTGTTGATGATTCTTTTCTTTCTTCCATTACACACATTTCAGATCACTGATCATATTGTTGTAGCTTATGATATAAATGAAAGCTTTAAGCTCGATCATGTGATAAACAACGTCAGAGCTGCAGCTGCTTTAATGCTCTCATCCCAAACATTCAGGTGAGAGTCGGCATCTAGAAAAGGAAGTGGATCTGTCAGCGCGTCTGTAACGGATCACAGAAAAGGTTGAACATGTGATTGTTTCTTTTACAGATTGCAGATTTAATCGTGGTGGTGCTGCGTCATGTACTCGTATGAGATGAGACTCCTTCTGTCTTCACAGCATCTGTGTGCTGAAATCAATGTCTGTATGAAAACCTGAACCAGATCTTAAAACAGATCTGACATCAGCAGTAAAACACTCGTTAGAAAGAGATTCAGTGTGAATCCTGACAAAAGGTCAGAACTCAGCTAATACACAACAGGTCAGGTGGATAAATCAGCCTTTAAATAACGGGGGGACAGAGGAAGAGGAGAAGGTTTTAAAGTACACACAGAGGGGGGTGGAGGTTTTAAATGTGAAGGTGGAGACAGAGTCAGCGAGTGTGTGAGAGGATTCACACCTGAGTGTGTTCAGCAGGTAGAGTTTCCACTCTGATAATGATGATGATGATCCGTCTCACTGCTTTTTATGAGCAGAAGAAGAAGAAGAGGGGAGAGGTTTGAACCCTTCAAATCGCGCTGTATCTTCACATACAGAGCAGGTCCAGACCAACTCTTCTATTTACAGAGATCCAACAGTCCCACCATGAGCAGCACGAGGAGACAGTGGCAAGGAAACACTCCCTTTAACAGGTAGAAACCTCGAGCAGGACCAGAACCAGAACCAGAACCAGGCTCTAGGTGGGCGCTCAGCACTAAGGCTATCCATGTGACTATTAAAATCACCTAAAATAATTACTTTATTGGTTTTATGGACTAAACCTTATAAGAACTCTGTGAATTCAGAGTACGGTCCAGGAGCTCGGTACACTATAACAATAAAACTGGCTGTAGTGTTTTTCAGGTTGAAAAAGTAATAATTTAGTTTACATAACATACATAATTACATCAGTTGATACCAAATGTCTCCATAGACTCACGATGTCTGCTGTCCTCTGTGGAACAGTTCTGGATGTTTCTAATTCTGTTTTGTGCAGCTGCTTGTGAGAGTGATTTATTTTGTTGTAGGTTCAAGATGAAGTATATTTCTTTTGTTTCAGCTTTTTGTTATAATAAACAATTTGATTTGAATTATATTTCAGTGTTTAGAATTAGTTTGCTGAAAACGTCATGAGGAGGAAACCTGTCCATCCGACACTGACTTTGTTACACCTGGTTAAATACATGAATATACACACGGGTCTGATGAAACTGCACAGGGTTTCTGGATGCATGTGTATTTCAAGTGAATCCTGTTTTTAGAGTTTGCTGTGAGATGAAGTCCTGCAGGTGTACCGATAAGAATAAGCTGATCAGTGATCGTTTGGTGGAATGTTTTTGTGGTTTCTTGCATCTTTAAATGTTTAGAAAAATCAAGTTTATGCCAAAATAAATATTGAAATAAGCCGAGATCTAGGAGAGATGGCGATGATGACCAATCAGCGATCAGAGGATGCAGTATGTTACTGATCAGTACATCTACAGACACATATTGATTTTCATTACACATCTTACGTGTGGAACAAAGTCAGTAAACTTTGTGTAGATTGAAGGACAAAAGTTCACTGAAATCAGTGAACATGATGGTGATCGTCTACACAATCTGAGCTTCTGGCCATAAAGAAATGAAATCATTGTACTTCTGCGCAGCATAGTCTTGGTAGAGGTCTTTACAACATGTGCAACATATGAGTCTATCCTTAGAGCCTCGATTCAGGTAAAGTAAACACCTATAAGTTCCTTATGTTTATAAACATCCATATACTGACAGTATGAATTCAGTATTTAAGTCACATTCTGCCATCCTGACCTTCTTCCTAGTCACATTCCTGTTTGTAGGTCTTCTGATCAGCTGACTGTCCCCAGGTCCAGACTGCCATCCAACATCGACCAATAAAGGTTCAAACGAGGCTGCTGAGTTTGTGCCGCAAGCATAAATAAAGAGGAACCCTAATGAGGTTGTTAACTTGCTGAAGGGAACTACAAGTCATCTTTTCCTGTGTGTTGTTGAGTCGTGTTGTACTTCATGTATTTCTGTCACTCTTCTGTTACTCCAGTTTACATTCTGTATTATCTGGTTTGGCCTTGCAGTCTTATGGAGGGATGTTTTTAATTGCAGTCTTGGACAAAATGATCACATGTGAACACTTACTACTTCATTACTTATTGCCACTTCTTCGTCTGTTCTCTCTAGTAAGGAAACATGTTAATGAATATTGAACCCAGGACACTTTTTCTAAATAATATTTTACCCAGTGTACAAAATGACACCTTATTGCTGAAACATTTTTTAACTTCTTAAATGATTTTGGCTTTTCATCTTCATTCATCTTTTTAGCTTGTAGGCTACATGAATTTACTTTTTATAGTAATAATAAACACTTTTACACACACCTTATAGGGGATATGACTGTACCAGCAATCAGCTTAAATACAGATGGACGCACAATCAACCCACACAGATTTGTTTCAACTGTTTGCATCACTGGCTGTATGTAAGCAGGTGTATACAACACTAACAACAATGAAAGTATAATGTAATAATATAACATAACAAGAAAGCATGTTTTCTGAAAATCAAATAATATATATAATATTTAATAATAATTGCGTATTCTACATTAGTATTTTTACAGTGTTGTATCAATATTTCTACATCAATAAATACTTCATCTGGCTGATAATAACCACAGAGCGTAAGCAGGTGGAACTAACCGGCCTCCTGTTGGTTTAAAGTCCTGCAGCATGTTGGCCTACTTATCCGGCTGATTAATGCTCTGTAAGCCCTCTGCTAATGCTCTCTCTCACACACACACACACACACACACACACACACGCAGTGACAGGCCGGTCTCTGTTCGGAGGGAAAAAGTTGAACAAAACATGAAGCTATGACAACATGAAGCTGAGAGCAGGAGGCCTGAACAGACTGAGGGCGAGAGACACCGACTGTCTGTAGACCAACAGGAGAGAGAGCGAGCGTTGAGGGGTCTGTAGATTATTATATATGTATGTGTTCATGTTTATGTAAGTAAACAAGTGAATTCTCATGTGTTTGTCTTTACTGTCAGTAATAATAATAATAATCCTTTTGAGTTTAATTAGTTTTATTGAGCTCTGAGATCGACTGAAAATGTCCAGTTAAGATGTGAAACCAGTGTGTGAAATTCCTGAAAACAAACCTTAACCTTAACGCTGACCAAACCTTAACCTTAACACTGACCAATCCTTAACACTGGCCAAACCTTAACGCTGACCAAACCTTAACACTGGCCAAACCTTAACCTTAACGCTGACCAAACCTTAACACTAACCAAACCTTAACACTGGCCAAAACTTAACCTTAACACTGACCAAACCTTAACCTTAACACTGACCAATCCTTAACACTGGCCAAACCTTAACGCTGACCAAACCTTAACACTGGCCAAACCTTAACCTTAACGCTGACCAAACCTTAACGCTGACCAAACCGTAACGCTGACCAAACCGTAACGCTGACCTATTTCATCATGACATCACTCACAGCCTCATGGCTCATTAACTGTCATTGTAACATCACTCTCAGATTCATTTGAGGCTTATAAAGACAAGCATAGAGTAACAGTAGACGGTTTAGAAAGTTAGACATTGTCTTGGTAGCTCTTAATCTCTCATCTTTGTATTTTCTAATCTTTACTATGTAATATAATTTGGACTTTCTATTTCCTAATTAAAGGATGCTTCATCCAGCTGACCTTATCATCTTCTAACATTATTAGTGGTTTGTTTTTGTTTCACTGGCCTCTTTTTCAGTTTAGTCACATTCTGATGAACAAATCATGACTCACAATATGTTTGGTTGTTACCTGTAATCTGCTCTGAGGTCAGTTGTCTTTCAACAAATTTAAACTTTAGATTTTTCTTATTAATTCTTTTTTTTCAGAGTCTAAAGTAATGTCTTCAAATGTCTTGTTTTGTCTGACCAACAGTCAAAAGCCCAGAGATATTCAGTTTACTGTGAAATAAAATGTAGGAAAAAACTAAATCTGAGACATATGAGATGTGACATTAGATCAGTAATTTATTTTATGTCAATTAATCAGATGTTTCAGCATTACAAACAATAATTTACATCACTACTTGTACTTTGCACATCAAAATATTTATCAAATGTTTTGTTTCTTTGAATATTAATATATGGTACTATCACATATAGTTCATTATGTGTTTCAATCTTCAAAATGTATGATGATAAATTCTAAAAGAAAAGCTCAGATTCCAGTAATGATAAGTGGATTACAGAGATTTAGTCAGTGGTAGTGAACTGAACATGAATGCTCAGGTAGTGTATAATGAAACTAACACAAAGTCTTTAATGAGTCATGAGGAGACAAAGTCGGTTTTTAGATTTTAGTATGAAAACAGCTCGAGGACCAAACAGCAGTCATGTAATGTAACAAAGAAACAATACTTTGTTACAGTACTTAAGTATTTTGAACTGAAGTATCAGTACTTTTTTTTATTTTTATATTTCTATCAACTTTCACTATTACTCCACTACATTTTCTAAATAAAATGTGTACTTTTACTTGGATGAATTTCATGTAAACATCTTCATTACATCGTTGCTCCAAAATAAAATCACCACCCTCAGGTCAAACCTTTTTACCTAACAGTTTTACCCCAATAGTGGTAAAAAATATAAGCAGAGTTGTCTCTCCATTTTAATTACATTTACATTACATTACATTTAGGCATTTAGCAGACGCTTTTATCCAAAGCGACTTCCAAAATAAGAGCTTTACATCAAGTGCATAGAACCATGATTGAAAACAACAAGACGTCTCATCAGAC
>JAVQJL010029434.1:0-25048 GCA_036024295.1 Nannoperca obscura
ACGTTATATTAACGTCTGCTACAATCTGAATGTCACAGATCCTCAGTTCAGATTGTATTTACATTTACATTGCACTCACTTGCACAGCTCTTCTTTTTATTATTATTGTAAATTTTCTACTTAGTGGTTTTATTAATTTTCTCTGTATATTTCTATTCTCTTGTTGGCACACATGCACCAAAACAAATTCGTTGTATGTTCAACCTACTTGGCAAATAAATCGGATTCTGATTCTGATGAAGAGCGTGTGACAAGATTGAAAGCTTCAGAACAGCTACTAAATGGACCTTGAAGTGAGATTTTTTTTGGCAACTATTATTCAGGTGACTGGCATGGACGTTGTTTTGAAATCATCTGAACTGACATTCAAAACTTGAGTGTAAAGAGCACAATTAAAGCACAAGTGATTGCAGACTGGCCAGAATTATGAAGAAGGGCAACTCAGCCTGCAGTTAATTGACAAATGTTACTTAATTTGCGTTCAAGCATTTTCCCAAATAATTCCCAGTGCAGCTTTAACTGAAGAAAAACAACAAAGTCTTCATGGCCCCGACTGAGTGAGAAATGTGAACAGTTCTGCTGCATGTAAGAAGCTTTCCACTGAATTGTGAGACAGTGTATGCAGCACTCTGAAGGCACTTCAGCCAAATGATATGCCTCTCGCTCCTTCTCTCTCTCTCTTTTTCTCTCTCTCCCTCCTCCCTCCTCTTGCAACTAGTGTGTTTTTGTCTCTCTATCCAAGTGTTTACTCTGGCCGGGGGTTTTCAGGACTATCTCTTCCATCCAAGTCCTCCAACTTACAAAACCTCCTTTTATCGCCGCACAAAGGCAGCTATGTACTTCTTTGTGTCATGCTTGTTTCCCCGTCTCGCTCATGTTCTGGCAGTCTGCAGACCGCCCTGCTACGACATTCCCCCCACGTCCCTCCACTGGTCCTCCAGACTGCAATAATGTGTCTAAGTGCAGCTCAGCATGGCGGTGAATGGGGACCCTTGTCAATACCACCTGCCATTTATCTAACCCTCGGCTGGTTACAGGTGGAGGAGAGACACAAAGCTCCGAGCTCAGATGCTTGCGATGGAAGGAAGACCTGGCTGCCTGCTGGGGCTCCGAAAGAGCCGTTCTGTGGTTCAATATCTCGTACAGTGATGAAAACCACATACCTGGTGTGTCTATAATGCTGTGTGCGTGTTTGATGAAGTGCCAGATACCAGCTCGGTTTGCAGAAAGTTGAGCTTTAAAGACAATAATACTGTTTGCTGTAAGGAGTTCATCTTTGTAGCTTCAGCTTTTATGGGGTGCCAGTATAGTTCAAGTCAAAATCACAATATCACTTTGGAAAAAGCAAAAGATCAACTAAGGTTTAGCATTAAATATTAGTACAGTTTCTAGGTTCCAATACATGTATCTGTAATTTAGTCAACCAATGACATAACGGCTTTTAGTTGTTTCAAAATCATCAGCATTTACATTTTTTGTGTATGAACAAAAATGGAAAATTAATAACCACTGTTCCTCAAATGTACAAAAATGTCTTTTTAGTTTAAATAATAATTATTGTTTACTCATTGATCCATCAATAACTTAATGTTAGTCTCTCTGTTCTGTCTGCTGCAGCTGAAGACACATCATGGCAGGATACAGGGTATTTGATTTGTTGTGTTTTTCTCTTTCTGGCAACAGACATTTATTTGGAAAAGCTGGCAGACTACAGTGTGATTCATCAGTAATGCGTTTGTCACCGTTATGATCCATAATAGCTGATAAGCTATGCTGAGAGTGGAGTGAGACAGCGTCAATCCTTGATTCTTAGTTGGGAACTAATACAAATAATAGAAATATTTGTCTGACTCTGATAGGTCAGTCTGCTCTTACAAGTGACCAGCCATCCATGTGGACTCCCAGTTGACTCGTGATGAAATGATAGAAATACAGTGATCTCTTATTATTACTCTTTTAGGATGTGCAGTCATCATAAAAATTCCCCCTTTCCCACGCCAGGGGCCATTCTGACACTGATGAAACAGTGGATTCATTCAAAAGTGTGGGCTCATGTGCTCGCCAGTCTCAGCTGAAAATCACTGGATGTTTTAAAATTTATAGGCACATAAATACAGCTCAAGTTCAATTGATGACACTTTGAAGATGCCGGATGAATCTGTCCTCTTGTTTACAACATTTCCTTGTCTTACGTGCTATCGTGATTCTATTAATAAGCTCTAATGATTTTTTGTACATTTCTGAAGGAAACCAATGGGAGATATAAACATCATACCTTTGTTTGATCAACTAAAACCTGCAAATGAATGCTCCTTTTCAGCGGCAGGTAGACATACTGCATGAGTAGTTTTGTTGTGACGTAAAACTGTGAAACAAAGTCAATGACAATGTTTTATGGGTCTGTATGTAACTGAGCATAACTATAAGCTGCATTTGGGGATTCTTAGCAAAAGCATTTGACTTGTTCCTTAGAAGACCCATTACACCGTACATCAGTTCAGTACCAGTTATTGGGACTATTGTGGCTCATCCATTAATCCGTTTTAGTCGTGCATTAATCCCAGAGTCGGTGGTTTGAGCCCCAACTCCTCCTTGTCCATGTGTCCTTTAGCAAGACACTGAACCCCACGGCTACTGGTGGGTAGGCCTCACCCAGCAACTCCACCGCCATCAGTGTGTGCGTGCATGTGTGAATCAGTCCGTTAAGGCAGAAAAGCGCGGTGCCTTGTACCACCAGTCAAAATCTCTGCCGCGAATGGCTCAAGAGAGTTTGGGTGCCTTTAATTCAAACCCCAGTCCCCGGACCTTCACAATGTGTGTCCGTGCTTTCAGAGACCATTGCAGAAGACCTTCTGAACCAGCAGAGGGCAGATCAAACCACAAGAGTTTTCCCCCCCCCTGTGCCTGAAAGGTGTTATCCTGTGTGCAGTCACGATGAGACAGCTATGAAACCTCCCCATAGAGCATTACAAACACCTAATGTTCACACCGCTGGCCAATCCAAGCACAGATGATTCACACTTTAATTACAGTTGGTTATAGTTTGACCACTCGGCCCAACACATGGGCCCACAACTTGATATATAACTAAATCGAAAAGGGTTAGTTAACCATGAAAAAGAAAGAAAGAAAGAAAATACAGCCTATTCCTACATATTCATATAATGTGTCTGCTGTAATCAGTGACCTTATCATGCTGTATGGCATGTAATCATAGTATTTCATATTCAGACACAGTATCTGTACTGAATAGTAAATGTAGTGACCTTACAAGTTAATAGATTTTAATATAGCAGCCTAACATTGCTACAGGATATGATATATAGTTGCTCTTTCAAAGTAGTCAAAGTGATGCCACACATGGTCTGAACAGCAGAGCAGAGTAATTATGGTTATGGTTATGTTTAAAACTACAATTAAAAGGTTAACATATTGTGCAATAACACACATACTTTATTTATTATTGGAAACATGTAAAGATCTTCGTCAACTGGGCAGGAGTTGGTGGCTAAATCTTCTGTGGCTTTGCCTTCAAAATAAAAGCAAAGAAAGTTTTAACAACAACAGTTTGCTCTAGCTAGGTGGGAGGTCTAGTAGTAGTCGCTAACTAGGAAACTCGGGCCTGCATGAATCTTACACCATGACAACAAATAAACAAACTAAAAAGCTGTGCTACAAAATTGCCCAGAACAGCCAAATGTGTTTCTTATATTGATTTCACATTGCAATAACTTGATACATAATCAACACAGTATAAATGAAAACTAATATCAGTCAGAAGTCAGAACAAAGAAGGTTCGAAATTATATTTATCATAATAATTTACCCTTCTTTTATTAGTTCGGGTATATAATTTAACACTTCATCAGTCAGCTTCACGTAAAACTTTAGAAGTTAGTCCCTTTATTTTGAAACACACACAGGATGAAACATTTTTGCTAGCTTCTTACTGCCACTGAACATCGACCAGAGACACTTTATCCTTATCTAGAACAGCCACAGTTATAATATTTACCTCAGGTAGGCTATAACATTTACATTTTTAAATCACTCAAGTTAGATTGGCCTACTTACTGAAAATATACTTCTTTTCCATCTAGAAACTGAACTTCTCCAAGAAACCCAACGCAAATAGGGCTTATAATAGCCCTCCTGCAGACTCCTCCCACTGAGTTGTCCTGGGAAACAGTAACAACTGGAAGAAAGTGCAGGCAATCCTCCTGTTTCTCAACGGGGCAGAGTTTGGTGGAAGACCCGCAGCGCCGCTCGTCCATTTCGACAGTACAAACTTTTTTAAAAGGACGTTTCGGCCCCGGCTCCCAACACCGCAAGTCCATCCACCGGGGGAGGGGGGGGGGATTATTATGCGTCCACAAACTGCGGCTTCTTCACTCTGAGCTTCATCTGCTAGAGGTAAGAGGAGGCATTTACACTGTAGCCGGTTATTAACTGTAGACTGCTATGAAGACACTTTGGCGTTACTTTGTGTCTTTCAGTGGCGTTTTACAGAAGAGTTGTTTAATGGCTGCTGAACGCTGGACTTGTTGCTTTGTAGCCATGACATTCTCATTCACAGCCTGTAGGGCCGATGTGGGAACTTCTCACGTTTCTGTGAACTCGGCGACAGCGACGGAGAGCTCAGTTGTCCCATAGAAATGTAAAATGATACCACACAAAAGCGGCGAAAGTATAAAATACGCAATATTCAAACTACGGGAGCTCCAAAAAAATGCAAATGCAAAGTATGCTAACGTTACTCGAAACTATCCCGTTAGCACCAAAGACGTCCAGGCCGTTAAGTGATATTATTCTTTAGATTTTAAAAAGCATTTAGCATGATTCATTGCGATATGAAAGAAATATTGTAAATATATGGACAAATAATTAATATTACAAACACAAGACCTTAATATTGACATGTCCTGTTATAGTACATGTTTGGATAGAGCACGTGACCATGAGTCACTCTTCATGGTGATGAAGTCAAATAAAAGATTCATCATTCTGGGAGATATTTGACTTATTAATTGCTTTGCATGATTACAAAATTGCACAGCTCTGTGTTTAATATAACATACCCTTTATATAACTTTAGTGATAGATAAATGATAAACACTGATATATATCACCCAGCTTTAAACATCCATGTTGGAATAATTATTGCCAGCAACTTAAGTAAGCTTTATTTATATACCACTTTTCAAAACAGCAGTTTCAAAGTGCTTCACATAAAAACATGCACATTAGTACACGGCAGACCTTCTATTTAGCACGACCATTACAAAGTCACCGTTTGGCAGCACAGACTCACTATGGGGTGCTTTTTTTTCTTTCTCCCCCATCAAGGAGGTTCATTTGCACGAGCTTTATTTTTCATGCCGGTGGAAGGAGCTGCACACATGTAAAGGAAAATGGTAGCCTACTAATTCATTTACGCTCACTTGACCTCACCCACTTCAGCACGTTCAAAGGGCCAGGCACATAAACATGGCCGCCCTCTGGTTTCCCATGTTGTAACGCGCACACCCACGAGTTAGCTCAGAAGTCTCATCAAGGGACGCATCTTCTTCACCTCCAGGGTTACTTGGGCCAAAATCCCACTCAGTTAGAACTTGTGTGCAAGCTGCTCCAGTGAGGATGCTCAGTAGCCAGTTCAAACTCAAAATCTGGTTTCCTTAAAGACAGTTAGAAACCTGAGGGAAACATGAGTTCTGATTGTACAAATCCAGCATGTTGCATCTTTCCGGTGCCTTTCAGAATGATCTTTTGCCTCAAAATTGACAGTAATCTGACAATTGATTGAATGTTCACCGTTTTTAATACCCACACTAACATCCACGATGATAATATTGGATCCTGCACTAATGTTTCATCTTAAATAATCATCAGTTGTGACCTGTAACCTGAGAAAACTGAAAAATAGCAGGAGTGAAGGAGCAGCTGGAAGGATTTGAGGATAGAACCTGTTTCGTTACCTCCCACTTCACAGAAATATTTCTTTATTTTCTGTCAGAGTACGAATTACAAAGACACAGTAGTTGGCATTCCTCCAACATAGTTAAAGTTGCACGACCCTCGAAGTCGCTGGTTTTGACTTCTGAAATATTTAGTTATTTCAGACACTTCTTACAGTTGTTGACTCATTAAATCTGACTCTGGACTCTATTCCCCTTCCTTTTCTGTGTCTCCATGTGGACGTCTTTCACCTGTAAATGAGAGTCTATGCTGTTGAATGTAGGTAATGACAGAACTCATATTACATTCTGCAGAGGAGGTGACAGTGTTGAAATAAGGAAATACAGCTGTTTCTGAAACCTCTCAAAGGTGTCTGATTTACAGGATCAATTCAAATACTTTGCTAATTTTTAACTTTTATGTCACAGGAAATTTGCTTGAGCTTCACAGTGACTCAATAACTGGAAATTGCCCATTCTAGTTACAGTGATGGATACAGAGCAGCTCCACTGTCTTTCTTGTAATTTGACATTATTGGCTTAAAACCTTTCGAGACCTAAAAAGGGTGTGATGGTCTCAATGTTTAAATATCCAGATTTTATGTTACAAGGTATTCACAATACAATAATTTAAATGGACATTAAACCATGACGATCTTAATATGCGAAGATATATGAGAGTAAGGATTTTATTCCAAAATGAGATATCAACACACTCTGATTACCAGCATCAGGCCAGCAGCCGGCAGAGCTGCAGCCAAGTTCTTAGGTTGCCAGTAATCCAGAAACCCATAAACAATCACACCCAATCACATTTTTATTCACAACGCTATCAGGAGAGGGCTACACAATGCTTCCATTAAATACAAGCGTATTAGTCTCCACCTCTCTCTCTCTGTCTCTTCCAGCAAACTTTAGGCCCACTTGTGAGGCCGTCCCAGTCAGAAATATGTATTTAGCTCCAGAACAAGAGACAAATGACAGAGGAGTTGGCCCCTCCATTTAGAGTGCTGTAAATTACCATAAGGATTCTGCTGGCTCCAAGCTGAACCCAGCCAATTTCTCATCTTCACAAACCCCCTAATTTAATGTTGATGGAGGATACGCACAGTGTCGGCCTTGTAATTACACTGTATTTAGTATAGAGTGGGACATTAGAGGAAGTCATACAGGTACTAGTCCATAATGTAGCGCTGTCTCAGGGTTGGGTTCTGTGTGCTTGGGAGGGCTGAATTCCCTGCTGATATTCACAATAAAGCCTTGACTTAGTTTGTGTTAAGACTGGAATCACTGGAATCCTCTCAGCACGCCAAACAGCAGCCGCATGCGCTGTTTCTAAACAGCAGCCATCTCAGCAGCTTGTACAAATGTTGTGCCCAGGAGTAGTGTCTCCTTCCTCCTGGGACTTACTGGGCAGACTTTGCTGTTAATTGTTACTGTGCCTGCGGTGCCACCACATCTCTCTACAAAACATTTTCAACTTTACCAGCCAGAAGTGTGTCTTAAAATAAAGTGTGTCAATTGCTCATAAATTTCTCTCATGAAAATGTGCAGCATGCAGATAGGATGGTGGTTTGAACGACCGTCCTGTTACTAATGGTAGGGCAGGGTATCATGTAAAATTTTGGATAATAGTGCTGATATAATTCCTAAGTTGCAGCCTGATCCCCCTCCCATTCAGATTGATTTCCAATATGGGGCGGGTTTGATACGATGATAGATGAGCGCCATTGAGGCATTTTAATAAAAATAAAAATAAAACCAACATGGCTGCCTCTGATGTGGAACGTCCTGAATCCACTATCGCGTCGGTATCAAACGAATGGTATGTTTTCTCTAAAAGAAGACAACTGCACTTAAAGCTTTTGCTGATTAGAAAGATGTGTGTGCCATACTTCCCACAGGATTCGCTCACCGCTACGTGACACGTTTCATTGCTCTGATTGGTTGTAGGTCCATCCAAGTGCGTCCAGAGGCATTTTGGTTTGCGGCTGTTGATAACACCCCTTGGAACTCAAAAATGACCTGAGAGGTTCCGGATTAATTCTCGTTTACGAATTGCTCTGGCGAAGTCGGACTACATAAGCAATACTAAAACGATGCCATACAAGAACTTTACCCAAGTAAAGTTGTCTAAAGTTGAGGAGGAATGATTAAACAATCAAATCTAACCAGACATTTGATGCCATCTTTAAGTACCCAACAATTTTGATACTCTGTACTATGGACACATAGCGTCTGATAGCGTCTCCACTTCCTCCCACTGTACAAAAATGAAGACAAAATATCCCGGTTACTGCTGCTGCCATCTTACGCTGGTGATGTCATTTGGAGCCAAAGTTGTCCGTGGTATCGAGGTCCTACCCATACACCCGCCTGAACCAATTGCGAACACGCCACAGTCAAATCACAGCTGTTACTCATGACATAACACCCCCTGTTTATGGCATTAAATAACTAATTAAAACCAAACATATCAGAAAATGAACAGCATGATCAGAACTACCTAAAGGAGGGCGCTGGGTTTATGACCTACATAGCAACCGGACACATGGGAGCGATCGAGATGTTTTGACTTCACTTTTGGGGAGCTGGCATGTCATCCATCTTTAAAAACAGTCTGTGGTTGTTACTGCATGTGTATGTGTACTCTGCATTCGCCATGCCACATTGTTGTTTACGTCTCCATTCTGGTTGATGAGATTTGGTCTTGCAGTAATAATGGATAATCACACAGAGGTCTGATAATGCAAATGCCTTCCACAAGCGGTCAGGCTTGCATTTAATTGCAATGACAATGATGTGTAAATGCTAAAAGTCTCTATATGGACAGAAATAATCCATATTGTGCCGACTCCCCAGGAAGCAGACACAAAACAAACAGAAGACCGGGAGGCTCAAATACAACGATGCAAATAAAATACTTGCAAAAACTGGATTGTCAGGATGGATGCAGTGCAAAGCAGCTGGGGTATTTACCGATGGCTTCAAAGCTATCTGGAGGCAGTCTTCTCCTGTATAGATACTTAAATCCGATTTCAGTACGTGTAGTGACGTTTCTTGTGAATCCAGCCACACGCAATATATGGATGCAAGGAACATGTAATGTCAGGTGTAAGGCCACTGAGCCTCTGTCTGCCATGAGACAGGGCTGAAGTTTGCAAGTAGTGTTGAGGTAGCTCAGGTCTCTCGTGTCTGTACTATGTGTTGTTTAGAGTGTCAACCTGGCATGACTGGAAGAGGATTTTTTGTAGTTTTGAGACTTTTCTGAATTCATGACTTTTGAGTGGCAGATAAGTGACAAATTTAAATACGAGAAATCCAGCAGGTCGTTTGACCACTCTAACCTCCATCGGGAAGATGTTTTCAGACTTCCTCCAAACACTGAGACTCCTCTATACTGATGATAAGAATTGTATTCTGTCTGGACACAGTATATTTTTAAAGTCATATTTTGGGCATTTCATGCCTTTTTATTAGATTATCAAAATCATTGCGGATCACATTTCTGTCAAAGGACTAATCATCAACTATTCTTTGCAGCTTAACCGACAATAAGTTTGGATTTTTTACTTAAAAAATTTTGAATGCCAAACTTTAACTTAATTTAACTAATTATTCGTTCTTAAAATGATCCCAAAACTTTTCCCCCCTTCATAATCTTTGCTCTGGTATTTTCTCAGAAAAACTGAAAATCAGTCAACGGCAGGCTAGGGTTTGGGTGCATTTGAGATCATCGGTCTATTGAAATGTTGTATTTCAGAGATTCCCTGTAATTAAATGTTTGAGGCGGAGCAGCTGCTGACCACGCTGTTTCATTGATTTTTTTCCATCAACACCAGAACATTGTCATCAGCCTTGAACCCTTCTCTGTATATTATCCTAGCATAACAGCCTCGCTGCTGCTGATTCTTTTGTCTGATTGATTGACAAAGAGATCGGAGATGTGTGTTTATGCACATGCTCCAAACTATTAAGGATATGTTTTGAACGCAGGGGCAGGTTAGTTGTAGTTCAACCCCTGGCAGTTTGCAACAGACACCTGACCTATCGCCTGTAGGCTCCGCCTCTCCCCTCTGACATCAGGGCTTTGATCTGCCTACTGTCTGTGTTAGCACAAAGCCATATTTAGCTGAGTGTAATCGGTGTGGTGAGTGCTCACATGCCCGCTACTCAGGATACCTGCCTAGTATAAACACACCTGCTCTCCCTGATGGACTTAAAATGAAGTTAATGTGCGCCTGAAGGAGCCTGCTCGCACCCGTCACCATCAAGTAGACTGTCGGTAAGTTTGCCATTGATGCCTTTGGTGTCTCTTTAGAACAAGCCAAGAAGCAGCTTTTTTGTTTGTAAGTGGTGATGTCAACTAAACAAAAGCATTTTTTTTAATGTATGAAGTCTCACATTGATTCTGAAGGTTTTCTTTCTTTCTTTCTTCCTTGTTTTTGTTTTGATGATATTCCCCTGGGCAAAGTGACTGCGATGCACCTGCTGTGCCTAGCAACGTCTGCCTCAGTGATAACGCTTAATGGTTTTAATAACAACACGAGTGACCAAAATCTACTGTTAAATGAAGTTGTAATTGGGCTCCGCTTATGGGAAATTACATATTTTATCTCTGCACACATATTTCCAGTTGTTTGTTAAAGCTATGAATTAATGCCTACTGCTCTACATAAAACTACTGGTTAGATTATCACGAAACACCTGCTATGTGTCTGAAAGGATGGTATATGAAGCCTTCACTCATTTGAATTTCATCACTTTAATAACATAATAACAAGAGTATGGCGCAAGAAAATAGAAAAATGTGTACATTCCTTGGGTGTATTTATGTGTTTAATGGTGTATTTTCTGAGCACTTTATTGTTAGAGTATATTTAGAGTATAATTATACTATAGTTCATTGTACATATAGTTGTATTTACAGGGTTTGCTACTTAATGTATTTATTTTTGGTTCACCACCCTGTAATCACATGACCTGTCAGGTGACCCCTTTGCACAGGTGCATCTCTACAATTTCTTCATCTCTGAAGAACGAATAGTTTACAAACGTCGTTAGGGGTCTTCTAATTAATGTTCCTGGGAGCATTATACGTATTATTAGTCTGATCAGGGAGATTTTCTCAGACTTTAGATAGCTCCATCAGAGTCACAACATACTTTTTTACAACTGTTTTCACAGGCTGTGTAGAACTCCTCGTGATCTTCATGTTTAAAATCAGTAGCATGTGTCGGTAGTGCTTAAGCAATACGACCGGATCTTCTATCAAATATCTTTGTGGTTTAATCTAATGCACAAGTTGATGTTCTTGAACAAGCAGCAGGTAATTGTAGAGGTGGACTACATCAACATGTATTTAGATCACAAGTATTAATCTCAGTTAAATCCACCCATTCATTCATTTCCTGTTTGAGAAACTCTCAAACAAAGCATTCTTGTGGGCTGAAAGGCTTGTTACCTAGACGGGGAATCAGTTCGGGGAAGTGAGTAACTGATGCACATCACTGGCAATTCAGTTCACAAAACACTGAAGTGGTATTAGTTTCATACTTTTGGCCATTTTTGAACAACTTGTGAAGAAACAGAGTGGATTTATGTGTCATCTGGTTGTAGTGTAGCGTGTTGGAAAGACCCTAGAGAGGTCACCGGTTTATCACAGGGTCAACACCATTGACTAAACCTGCATGTCACAGCTTCACATAGAAGGAACCAAAGCTGAGATTCAGACCCAGGAATCTTCTTGCTGTGAAATGGTAGAACTAACCACAAAGCCATTTTGTGGTTACTATCAAAGCTTTGGAGATACTTTTATTACACATGTTGCACCACCGACACGTTTCAATTAATATTGGTTTGTTAATCGAGATGATGTAACCGAACAATACACAACGATACAGTCATTGCTGCAGTTGGGATAATATTAATCTGGTCAGGACTGCTGTGAGAGGTTTGCGTTGCTCAGGATTCTCTAGGCTAAACCTCTTACCTCCCAAATGGGACTAACAGCCACTTTCCTTTTCTAAACCTCTGATGCCTCCCTGTCTTTCTGTGTGTTTTCTTCTCAGACCCCATTTTGTCTTCTCTTCAATGTCAGTTTGTTTGAAATTTCTTATTGAACTTTTTTTTTTTTTAGAGATATTGCACCAGTATCTGCTTCTGTAAATAAGT
Source organism: Nannoperca obscura (assembly GCA_036024295.1). Taxonomy (NCBI): domain Eukaryota; kingdom Metazoa; phylum Chordata; class Actinopteri; order Centrarchiformes; family Percichthyidae; genus Nannoperca; species Nannoperca obscura. Next base: position 12,129 of record JAVQJL010029434.1, read on the forward strand.
TAAATCCACATTGCTCAGCTAGCTATCGCCCATCAGGATCTTGCGAAAAATTGGATTGCCAAGTGCAGCTGAATTCAAGTAACAGAAAGTCCTTGTGGGTTTTGTAACACGTTGGGCAAAGGTATACAGCATATATGTCCTTCTGCAGCTGCCTGGTCAAACATTTCATCAGAAAGCCATGACACCCTTCAAATGTCCCTCTAAATATTAGCCCAAGCCTGTTCTTTCTTCAGGGGTCACCACGCCTAAAATGTAGCAGCAGCACTTTGCTTAAAGAAAAAGTTTTGGGAAATATACTGACTTGCTTTCTTGCTGAGGGTTAGACAAGAAGACTGATACTAGTTACATGCCTGTAATGAAGCTGCTTATAAAGCCCCTCCATGGCTTTACGGTGTGGAAACAGAGGAGGAGGGGGTGGCATCAAACATGGGAAGGAGCGCTGATCAAGGCCCAGGCCCTGATTACAGGCCGGCCCCCAGTGCGCCTCACAATAAGATAATGCTATCTAGGCCCACAGGTATTTGGTTTCAGTGGAGAGGGTAATAACTGTCACCAAACACTGAGGAGACCTTTCATCCCCCGGCCTTGTGTTGTCGCCCAGCGTATGTGTGCAGTTTCTGCACAGAGGCTGCTTTTGTGTGGCGGGGTGAGGTCACGTCACCACGATGGCCTCATATCTGTCCATAGACACAATAGCTAGGTTTGATTAAATCAAACAGCCGTGACTATCTAAATGGTAGTCAACATGGTGTGTCCAAGTTACTGTGGTGGCGTTGTTGAGGAGGTGACGTAGTCCCGACTAATTTAGCCGTGCCCCAGGAGAGCAGAGCTGATAGTGAACCGTAAAAAGAATCACACAGGAGTTCAACACAGAGCAGAGGTACTTTGCTCTCTGGGGTTTGGTGCTATAGGGGAATGCAGTGTATGACATGCTATAGTGGTAGGCCAGTAACTAGTGGTTAACCAGGGGAGAAAGCCTGGGAGGTTAAGCAAACATGCGAGTTAAACATCAAACCAAGGGGAGCCACACAGAACCTTAATCCCGTCTCAGTGTGCCACATTTGAAGGCTTTGATTACAAATGTTATATGTTCATTCAGGAACTAGCTGCTGACAAAAATGCACTGGTGAATTCTTTATGAGTTTGACTGACATGGTTGTCAAGAGTTTTAGAAGTCTTGCGCTATGAGTCAGACGCTGTTCATGTCAGGAAGGACACTTGTATTTGGACAGAAAATGAGCCTTTCAGGCCAAGAAATGACTAGTTTCATTCAGTCTTTATTTTTACAGTAAATTTGAAATGTGAAATTAGATTTAATGTCAATCCCCAAGCTCCAGCACTTCCAAATGTAATAAAAAAGTGTGTGTGAAGTCGAGAGGAGTTAAAAGATGAAGATCAGTGAACTGTAGGTTTTGAACTCTGGCTCTCACAAAGCTTTAAATCAGCCTGAAAGCTCTCCCTGGCAGTCTCATCTGCCATTTGGTGGAGGATTTTATCCAAAGCTCCTCTCTCTACCAAGAAGCCTTTACATCCAAAGAAAGAGTGACCTAAGTGGGCATTGAACCATTAAACTATTGTGATGCTTTGTTTGTTTGTCATATTTATGTATCTGTGGAGAAAATTGACTAAATCAGCCCTAAAAAATAAGGTATCCAGGCCAGGTTGTCCTTAGTTTATAGTAGAAGGGGTATGCCTGCATACGTAAGGCACAAACTCAGTCCTGTCCCTCTCTCGAGACTTAAGTCCATGTTTGTTGTGCTCATGGAGCCCTGGTGTTTGATGACACCTCAGGTCTATATTTGGCTTCAACGCCTTTTTACAGGTCTTTACGCCCTTGACTGCAGCTCCCTATGCACAGCCAAATTCAAAAAGCTTCATGTAGTAGCAGCCCTAGGTAACTGTTGTCCCCACAACACGGATCTGCATTGACATTCTTCAACTTAATTAATGGCCAATGGGAGGTTTTTGACCTAGAAAGACTGCAGCATGAAGCTTTGAGGCATTAAAACACCAATGGAAAGTTGTACCTGCACTGGTTTCTGCACACCGTACATCTGAGCAGCTATTGGCATCCACTTTCTGCTTTGTGGCATTTCTTATCCAGGAAAGGTTTGCTGAGCCCTGTATTCTTTGTCAGCAGCAGATGTCAAGATTTAAGCATAGGAGTGGGTCAGTACCGTCACATTATATGCATTGCTCCACGGCAGTTGTTGAGACAAAGCGTTATTTGTTCATTTTTTTCCTACCTTATCTAGAATTGTGTAGTTTTACTGGCACGTTGCTCCTCTGAGCTCAGGGCTGCTGACTCCGATTTGCACGACAGGCGTGATAGCCGGACGGGATGAAAGTGTTCATTGTTCTGTGAAAGACATCATCACAATCAATGATTTCATGGAAACTCTTTGGCAATTATGAAGAACAGTGAGCTAAGGCACATGTCATGAGATACGAGTACATGCAAATAAGTATATTAAAATTCCATAAAATTTAAAGCATGTTAACAAAATAAAAGTTGTCGGTTTTAAGGCTCAGTTCATCAAATGCAATGAGATGCAGTGTTGAACATGGTCATTGTGCATTTTATTTATCAATATTGATGCTGTTTTACTGATAAGATTAGTAGGCAGCCATCCACCAAACCAAAGTGTGATAATGACTGTAAATGACAAACGCTATGCTGCACATAGGCACGTAAATGGATGCTTGTTGGGTGGAGTTAGATTAGCACCTTTTTGGATCACGCATTGCATTCAGCTTTTATTTCCTGAAGTGTTTCTGTTTTGTACTCTGGTTTTCAATAGTCTCCTAGCAACGGAAGAACCCTGACCTGCGCGTGACACGTGCGTTTGTTTAGTTTTAAAGAGATGTGACCTTTGGACAGGAGGACTCCGATGTTCTTACAGGAAGTTTTAATATCGGGTAAAACACCGCAGTCAAAGTCTGTCCTGTGCATGTGGTCATGTTGGGGAATCCTCAGCTGATTATTGGGAAGGGTGTAGGATACAGTCTGATTAATGAGTTGTGAAGCTAATCCTATTCATCCTCCCATTCACGCTGCGGTCACATGGCTGTTATGGCTTATTTTGATAGCCAGGGGACCTGTGGAAGCCATAACAGGTCCATTCACAACCCTGACTCGGTGTATCACTACTCCTATCCCGGCATTGAGGGGCTTTTGTCCCTTGATTTATTGGTCCATTTGCAATGACGGTACACTTGAACGTGGCTGATGCCCTGGTTCTTTGTGGCCTTCCCTGCTGCAGAGTTTTAACAGAAGTTCAAAGGCAGTTTCTGCCATAATGGATACTCGACGGGGCTCGGCTGAAGGCTGGCTGCGCCCAGTGTTTTAGGTGGAGTTAATGGGTTGTGTAATCTCTGTAAGCAGGGGTCGGGTGGCCGTAGGGTGAGCTTAGTGGATGTCATTTCTCAAGGTTCTTTTGTTACCACAGAAGGAAACTAAGTTTGGATACAAGGTATTTTTCTGAATTACATGGATGCAGGTTGTTTATATATCCATCTTGTTCATAAAGAAAACAGATGGCAGATTCTTATAATTGGTATAATAAGTCTGATAATTGGTTTCACAATAATGGTCAGTTCGACTCAGGCCCATTCTTCTCTTAAGTAAACCAGCAGTTTATTTAATAGAACTTAACGTTGTTTCATTAAACTTAGTCTTGACGTTTGTGTTTCCATTACGGGAAGAGTAGTTAGAAAGTACCTACCTGATGTAGCTATTTCAGAAGAGCCCTTTGTGAACTTTCTGAATTATTGTTGCTGCCCAAGAGGATCCGTTTGACCTGATGAATTGTTACACCCACTATACTGTACGGCCATCGGGTACAAATATCAAACCTAAATTAAGGGATTTTTTGGGATGTTAACATAAAACCAAGTGACTCCTTGTCTTGTGAAAGAGTCTCTTGTGATGTACAAAGAGAATTAACGCCCAGCTTTGCGGCTCCACACAGCTTGTAGCCTCTTTTTAGCTCATTGTTTTAGTTTGGTTCGATTTACTGTTTGGTTTAATCCCACCTCTCTCATCAACCCCCTGTGAAAAACAGTTTCCAGACGGTTACAAGAATCAAGCTAAGATTAGACAAATGCACGCTGGCTGTTTAGCATAAAACTGTGAAATAAGAGCCACAAACATGCAGATATCTCTCAGACCAAACAGCTGCTAACAGTGCCTGAATATTGGACAAACATTTGACAAGTAGCCAGAAACTTGACTCTAAGCAATTACTTGCTTACAGATTAGCCTTAGCTACTTTATTAGCCATATTTGCTATGAAGGGCTGTGTTTGCCTACATAGTGTAGAAATATTCCATATCATTGAAAGTGTAATTAGCTGTATACTAATGACCAAGGCATCACTAGATCCTGGGGTTTTTGAAAGGCTTTAACTTACAAATGTTCTGTATTCGTTCAGAAAAAGGCTGTGTTAAATAGTTTTGTGTTTTATATAAAGTATGTTGTCCACTAAGCATTAGTATTTTGCCCAGAAGCTTAATCTGAAACATTAAACACTAAACATTTAGACCCTTCCAAGTATATGTTAGCATGACTACACAGGCCCACAACTTCCTCTTCAGGTGGTATGACCTGTTGGGGTTAGAGGTTAAAGCCAAAGCAACCAGTGGAGCAATTGCATCCTGTAATGATTCAGTATACTGATTCAGTTTCCTTTTTATGTGTAACCTCACTGCATCATATCATAAAAAAATGAAGAAATAGAAGTGGCCAAAGTAGGGCATGGTGACAGTGGGTAGAGTGGGTGGCTTGTTTTGAAAAAGACAATGGTTTAAGGTCATGCAATCGAATGTGCTTCTATGATAATCAAGTTCCATCTGTAATTCTCATTGTCTACTAAATGCCTAAAATATGGCTGATTTGAGATGGCACAGTCCATTATAATCTGTACTGTTAAAGAATAATTAAACTCTGCATCTACCGTTTCATGTACTGACTGTCACTTTGACCAGATGAGCTGTCACACCACTTATTCTGTATAATTGGTTTGAGTGACTCAACGTATTAAAAAAAACAAAATTATACAGGAGAGAAATGTTCACTCCCGCACCTGCAGCACCCTGGTATAACCCCCCTGAACTCAATCTCCCCAACAACAGAAACTGTAAATGTAATGATTTTAAATAGAACAGCATCAAAAAAGCTTTTTGTTAAAGACAAAAGATATTAAGTTTTAATATAGTTTCAGATACACGTGCAAAGAAGTGACCATTACAGGCAGACTGAGCTGTTGTGGTGCCAGCTGCCAGGTGTGAATGTGTGGAGAATGTTATCAACTCTGTCCTCAACATTGAAAAGTGTGAATGTATTAAAGCACCCAGTTCCTGCCAAATATGTTCTTATTGAGCAATGGCTTAAGCAACCTATTGGTCAATAAGATCAGTCACGTGGATGGAATGTCACAGGCCTAATACCTGCAACAGTCAACAGTGATGTCAAACCGTGGCCTTGAGTAAGACCTCAACCCATGCCCATGCACTGTGTGGTTAGTCATAAAGAGACCACCAGCAGACGACAAATCCAGAACATATAAAAGAACCAGTGAGCCTGTTGGGGACATTTTGTGCAAGTCTTATCAGTCAAAGTCGTGCATGTGGTGAAGAAGCTGGTCTCTGGCCCAGTGCACTTAAGGCAAGAGGATTAGACTCCAGAGTATTATTAGAGCTACTGATTATCCCCTTACCTGATCCGCCTAATTCTAGCTCGAGCCTATTTATTTAGCAGAAAAGTGGAAAAATGTTTGGACTGAGTTGCAGAAAATGAATTGGCCTCACCGCGCATCAGCGCTCTGGCGAGTCCAACGTTGACTCTTTTGGTGTTTTCAGCTGAACTCATTAGGTCCTGGCCTTTTGTCACCGCCTCCCCTGCTGTGAAGTTCATGTGATTAATGCACTGCTGACCACTGAGGCCCGCAGCAAGGACTTGTTTTAGTGCCAGGGAACAGCAAACAAAAGAAAATTCTCTCCAAATAACTGAGGACAATACAGGTTCTCAAAGCCGACCAGTCCCTTGACTCATTGATGAATGCATGCGGGCCAATATCTCTTCAAGAAAGTTCAACAAAAAGGTTTCCAATCCATTTGTCATCAAGTCTATAGCTGCAATACGTTTGTTTGGATGTAATTACACACCCACTGCTTCTGACCCTGTGCCCAGAAAACAGCTTTGAGGCCTGCGTCCCAGACTAGAAGAAGGGAATCAAACGTGAACATGAGCCGGTAAATCCTGCTAACTGATCCTGCTGGCAATGTAGAAGAGGCAAAGTAGTGTGCTTTGGTGAACTTACTTTTTATTTCTTTTTTGCTTGGTGAAGAACTCCGGTGAAGTGATTTGGGAGCAAACTAAAAGTTTGACATCATTGCACTGTCTTTGAATTAAACTAGCACAAATAGAGACATGGCCGTTTTGGTTGGCTGATGAGAGTGTGTGTATGTATGTGTGTGTGTGTGTTCCTGCATGTGATTCAGTGTGTGTCTGTTCTGTACTTGTGCACTATTAACCTCCCACAGAGTGTTGGGACCACTGCCAGGGTCAAGCTTAACTGTCACCTTGTCAGCAACAATGTTCTGATGCTGCTAGAGTTGATATATGGCAGATGCATTTTGCGAAAACAAAAAACAAAACTCTGGTGTCTGGTGTTTTGTTATCTAGGAAAAATTAGTTTGCAGGGTTTTATTCTAGCAAAACACAATACCAGCTCATTTCACTGAGAACAGCACAGCCATTTTAGAAGTTTTAACTTAATATCTGAATATCTGATGTTTGGTGGATAACTGTGAGCTAGCAGCAGTTGATTAGCATAATCCAAAGCACAAAGATAAACCTAGAAATAGTAGTTTCTGTAACTATTGCTAATCTTTATTAGTTATGAAAACCTCCTTATAGTGACTTTAGAGCAGATTCGACATTTTGGGAAAATATAGCTTAGCTTAGCTTAGCATCAAGGCTGGAAGCAAGATATACTGTATGTTGTTAATTACAAAGCTTTAGAGGTATTTATATGCAGACTTACTACTTTTGGACAGTCAGGCTAACTGGCTGAGCTAAGCTCACCGGATGTTGGCTGTAGCCTTATACTAAACGAAATATGAGCTGCTTGTTATGCTGCATTCATGCAGAAACCGCCCGCCCCCAAAACAAAACAGGAAAACACCTAAAGAGACAGATATTCCTCTCAGGAGATGGTGGAGAGCAAACCAGAGCTTAAAGGAGAGTGACCTTACATTTGTTAGGCTAATGTTGCTCCATGTGTCCTGCTGAATGGGCAGCTAACACATTAGCCATATCAGGTTCTAATATGCTAATGTCGGGTTTACAGCTTGTTGCACTGCCCCAAGTGCCTAACCTCTGACTTGTTGTTCTCTTTACAGTGTCCAGGGACATGAAACTCAACCCACAGCAAGCTCCATTGTATGTAAGTATCACTATTCATACTACAACTTACAGTGCCCGCAGTTAGTCTCTTAATGTGCCTACACACACACACACACACACTAGTCCACCCACACAGTTGTTTTCATTTTGCTTGACCTCTTCTGAGGACTGTGTAGGTGTGTGCAGACTGTGCATGAAGGATTATTTGTTGGGTGGGTCAACTTGGACCTTTATCATTCTTGTTAGTACCGTATATGGAGTCAGATGACCTTGTGTATTTCCTGGAATAGGTCCACCTTACTTCAACTTGGGATCTAAATAAATGGAGTATGTTTGCGGGCTGGCACACATTTAGGATGGTCATGTTTTACATATTACCAATTCAATTTGGCCTGAATAAAAACCACCGATGCATGGACTGGTGACATTACAAAAAAAAGATCCAGATAATTTTATTAGGAGATGGCATGGGACAACAAAATGAGACTACTGATATGAGAACATGAAGCTTTTCTTCATAACACATCTCTCATGTTTTTTACAAAGCTTTTGAAGGATGACTGTGTCGGTGTCTTGCTCCACCAATTCATGTGATTTTCTTCCCAATTAAACCAAAAGGAACATCAACTTTGTCAAAGCCACGTTGGCTTTGTCGTCGCTAACATTTTAGGTGACGAAGAAGAAACCCTCACAATTTGATCAAGGAATAGGTACTGAAACTTTGGATAAAAGCGTCTGCTAAATGCCTTAATGTAATGATCCACTTAGGGACTTATAACTTAATTCAGTATTCAGAAAAGGACAAATTGAGGCTTAGTTTACCTGGACATGCGCCATTTCTCCAAATCAATAGGTGAGCAGGTAATTACGAAGAGGACGTGTGACCTCTTGATTGCTTAATGTTCTTGTTAAACGTGAGCTGAAATGGTTTTATTAATGTGTGTGTGTGTGTGTGTACATGTAAAGTTGTTTTTGTCTAGGAACACAGTCTATAGGATGTCTGACAACGAAGTAAAAGGGCTTAACTGTGCAGTAACAATCTTTTTAGGTAGTTTCCTGAATAACCAAGAGAAACTTGTAATGGGAGAGTTTCTTAAGCTTAAACCAAATTTCCAAGCCTCTGTTTGGTCATGAGCAATTAGTTGTGGGTCAGATGTGCAGCTGATTATAATTATTCAAAGCTAAGTTGAAGCTAATTACTTGCCTGGATCTGCAAATGTTTTATCTCGGACATCCTTTGCACGACAAACTTTCCCTAAGTTTTAGGGATCTCTAAGCTGCCTGGTCTGCTGGGGGAGTAACCTTTTCCAGAATGACTTCAGCCTAATTCAGGGTGTTCTCTCAGTCGATTGTGCTGGGAATACCTTCAGAGGGAGGCACTAGCTCATCTTTCTTATAATGACCATTTGAAGCTAATTTCTACCTAACTCCAAAGTACTGTTAGATTACAGACAGACGTTTTTTTAAAAGTGTTCTTTATACAATTCCAGACAGTGTTACAATCATCCTCAACTGCTTCAGTTTGCCGTCATGGACCCCTGCATTCCTTCTACATATTTATTGAGGTGTGTGTGTCTGAGAGAGAGTGGGGGACATTCTGAGTGGGTGTCTGAGTGGTTGCAGTTGTCTCCTATCTCAAGCAGGTGAGGAAGGCACACAGGACATGAGATAAGTCAGAGACGTGTTTGTGTTGGTGTGTGTGTCTCAAGGCTGGAGTGGCTCACATATTAACCACCCTATCTATGATTTACAGTCAGGCTCTTCAGTGGAACCAGGCGGGCAGTCAGGCCTCATTAGACATCAGATTTTAGACACTTGTCACAGCAATTCTCAACAGCTAGCTCATAGGGGTTAAGTAGTTTGCCTATTATTGTACTTTTCAAAAACCAAATGAACATTTAGGGGACTCTGCTATTCAGAGTGACTGAAAACGTCAGCCCCAGTTTCTTAAGACTAGATTTCTACATCCCCGACTGTAGAAACAGCTAGTTGAAAGGAGGCCAAAGGTCAAGGCTGTGGTGTTCTTGCAATATCACAATCTTGGCCAAGGAATGATTTTTAAATGAGGAAGTGATGGGTACAGAAATTGAGTTTGTTTCAGAGAGCGATTAGCGTAGAAAGGGTTATGTGAATTGTTGGGCAGAGGATGACTCGTGGAAGCTCTTTAAAAAATGTGTTCTTTCTTTCAAAAACAGCAACTGCAGCTGCTGTTCTGACTGCGAGTAAACATGCTATTTACATTCTTGGCATTTAGCAGACAATGTTTTCCAAACAATGCAGCTTATAATTACATGAGAAGGTAAAGGGGTTCCGTCTCTTAAGGGATGGGGAACCTGTGTGACCTCTCTGTCATGTGATGGTCTGCAACTTCTCCATGGAGGAAGGATGCTCAAGATCCCAGCAGTGAATTAGAGGATGTGTGTAGTTTCATTACTAAATGCTCTCTCAGTTTTGCACCTCCAATGTCATGTGAGAACAGGATGTGACCGAATGTGTGCCTGACTCCTGAAACTCGCCAACGAACTTATACGATTTCCATGAATTTGTTTTCTACATTGTAAAGTGGGAAAAAAAGCGACAGCATTTCTAGCTAAAGCACGCAAGTATCCTGCTTCCCAGAACAGTATGTGTGAACGCCACTAGGGATGAATCACACGCAAGTGTAGCTATAAACCATTAACTTTATCATATATTTTATGGGTCATCAAAATTGATATGTTGTCCATAGCAAGTTTTTTTGTTTGTTTTGTCATGTTATTATAGCAGTTTCCATGGTCTACTGCATTTACGGTAATTAAAGAAGGAAAAACTAATCTTGCCATGGAGGTGCTATGTGTGCCTATAGTCAGAAGTCCAGCCAGGGGGATACATATTAATTTTAACTGCAAAATAAGTTTTAAATTCATCATTAAAAAGCAGATTTGGAGAGAATTCCTAACAGTATTTGTGACGGCCTGGAATCCACCGCTGCCTTACCTGGATAGTTACAGTTGCAGGATGTGTGGAAAAGGCTACCCTCACACATGCATATTTAAAAAGAGGGGGCTGGGTTTCTAGCCTCCAGCTGTTCTTTTGATGCTGCCTGTTCCCTGTATTGAAGCTCCATGATTAGCAGGTCAATACCCCAGCAGGTCACTTTGTTAAGTACTTATTACCAGCAGAGAGCACAGTCATACGGAGTGGCTGAAAGACGCGTCACGCAGCTTTAAAACCGCTGGTTTGTCCTTTTGAATTAAGCCAGACACGAGAGTCATTTCTTCTATTTTTGTGTTTTAGTTATTGTTACGATTACACTCATTGTCAGTAGCATTGGTTCAGTGTGTGTGTGTGTGTGTGTGTGTGTGTGTGTGTGCTTGTTTGCATGTTTTGCAAAGCGTGCTGTGTGCAGCTGTGCTTCCTGCCGTCTCCAGCAGATGTTTCGCATCTCTGCTTCTCCACCTCCACCCCCTGCCAACACATTTGCCTCCAAAAGGGCCGACGGTGATCTTATTCAGTTGACGTTCTATGCTGCTCTTTACTCTCCTTTTATTCAGATACGTTTGAATTCATAGATCGCAGATTGATTACAAGCAGTCATAACTGATGAGGTAAAGTAATAGGAGAGTGGAAACACATTATGAAGACAGGATTTTCTTTATTTAATCTGTTTTCAGTTCAGTTAGAAAAATCAGAAGTTTATGATGTTATTTATGTTGGATGGATTTTGACAAAATAAAAGGCTGTTGTGGTGCTGTCAAAAAAAATCACTTTATTGTGACATTATAATTCAGGTGGTTTGCCACTCGCCTTCAGCAGTAGAGGAATAGTGGTTTCTCCTTTTATTTTTGCTTTTCTTTTGTTCATAGTGAGGATGTGGAACTTATTTCGCACTAATACATTTTCATTTTCACATGGAGTGCAAACTCACAAATCCAATGAGGCACCAATCCGTTCAGTATCACCAAACCTTAATTTCCAATCTGGGCTCGGGATGAGAGATGAGATTTTAATGGAGAGAATGTCATGCCTGCTGGCTTCCACCCATCTACAACTCATTTACGCCAGTGCCTCTGCTCTGCTTGTTAAAGCTGAGACTCTCCGTGCATAGCAAAGCCTGCGTCCTTAATACTGCAAGTCAGTGTATTTAGTCCCAAACCTCGGAAGGTTACTGCAGGCTGTTTCTCTTCCTCTGGTCGCCTTTGGAACACATTTTTCACCCCCCTCACATTGCTCAGCAGCAGCAGCATGTGGCTTGCCAAACGGAGACTTGCCAATCCCAAGGCTGCTGGTTAGCAACGATGCTGTTAACCTGCTGAGCTCCACCCCACCCCCATCCCCGTTTGTAACAAGGCCCTGAGGCGAACACTTTAACCCTGACACCAACCTTCACTGGCCACCGCGTGTCAGGCTGTTCATGTTGCATCAGGCGAGCACTGGTCAGATTAAGTGGGATGAAATGTCCCATTATCCCTCCTCTGTGTCAACAAGCTGCAGTCCCCCAGTGGAAAATGGCAAATGTTGAACAATATCCCTATTTTTTTTTTCTTTTCTTGTTTTTTTGCTTCTCCTCCTCCTCAGTGTGTCCTCGGATGACACCACATCATTCCACCCAACGCTCCAGCAACAACATAGACAATTGTCACTTTAGAAAAAGAGCTGCTCAATAATTTATGCATAAGTATTTTTTCACATTGGACTATTAGCACATTGACGCATGATACTATCTTGTAAGCACAATATAGCTGAGAAAATATGAATACATAAATCAGTATTAAGTAAAAAAAATTCTCCTGAAATCCCTAATAATTCACTGTTTGCTAAGCCCCATCAACCAGTTAGTGATGCTACACATGCCACGTTTTCTGTTCTTGGGCGGCACATATGCAGATTACAAATGATAAGTGGCAAAGTAATCTCTTTTTTTTAATTTTGACTTTTTTAATGTTTTTTGACTCGTTTTGAAACAGGAATCCTGCACGAGGAGTCATGAATATGCATTTGATGTCTGCATGCATGATATTGTGCTAAAAGACTCCCGTTGCATGTCCCAAGCAAAAACAGTTGGATAAGTGAGATAAGGAAAATTGTATTAAGTAAGATCAGACATTTAGTTTTAACATAACCCTGGCTGCTTACCTTGTTTGTATTTTCAAACGGTATGTGTCACTTTTAACATCACAAAGGAAAAGGCTTTTAGGGTAATGAGTGAGAGAGAAGTGATGTGTTTGGCAAACATATTCTGGGTAATGTTGGCTGGGCTTGCTGGAATGTTAACTTCCCCAAATTCACTTAGAGCAGGACACAGCTGCTGACGTTGCCTACGCTCTGATAGCTTTGAGATCCGGCTTCCTCAGGGTGGGGACATACTACGTACTAATCGTGAACTGGTCCTTTTTAATGCAACATGTCAGTGTCACAAAGTAATACTCCATTACTTCAATGTGTGCTCCTTAGCTTAGGAAGTATTGCTCGGTTACTATTAGTAGGTTAGTTAGCTGGACATGCTAACAGTTGTTGCTTATGGTAGAGCAGA
>JAVQJL010029440.1:0-17035 GCA_036024295.1 Nannoperca obscura
CTGTATGTACCCGAATAATAAATTCTGATTGGATAAAAACTCTAACCTAAAAACAACACGAACATGAAGAGAATATGAAGAATATTTTTATATATTTAGGGAAAGTAAATTCAAAATTACATTAACTTTTATCAAATTATGATCATGATTTATGTTAGGCCAGCAGAGAAGGCCTTGCTGGCCCTGACGGCCCACCACTGGTTAGTTTGCTTTGTTAAAAGTTGTAAGATTAAAACGTCTACAGTGTTAGAAGAAAAAGGACGGCAGATTAGCTAAATGTTTAGCACTGTTACATACAGTAAGGGATTCCTGGGTTCAAATCTCAGCCTTTGTTTGCCTGATTTTGTACCACAAAGACAAATACTGAACTGAAGTCTAAATTACTCATAGGCGCGATTGTGAGTGTGTTTGTTTGTTTATAAGTGCTTGTCTCTTTCTGTCTCAAACCTATGATTGGGTACGATATGCCATCGACTTACAAGCTTCAGTGACGCCATTTGGTTACTCATGAGCCACACGAGGTTCTGCTTCTCCATCAAAGCCTGGGATGAAACAGGAAGGAAATGTGTTCTCTTATTGAGAGCTTGTCTACAGTGGGACTTCAAAGTCTTTTGGCTGAATGCCTTTATTTGAAAGAGCTCCCAGAGGAAAGCAGCCACCTGGCTTGGTACAGCAATGGCAGTCAAATCACAGCAGCAGGGGGGTTTTGAGTACTTTGCAGCATCAAAAAACAAGCTGCATGGATTGGATTGTCATGGCAACTGGGCTGGGTTAGCGTTTGAAGTGGAAGGAAGGGAATGGAAGAAGAGGCGAGAAGGAGAGAGAGTCGGTGTGTCTCTCTGTGTACCAGCTGACTCATAAAACACAGTCCTTGCACATTTTAAATGTCATTTTACTAGAAGCATCAGCGTTTAAATGTCTAAGCCATAAATTCTCTACTGTAATTGTTTTAGCATAATTAAAACTAATAGAGCAAATCAATAATGGAGAAATTGAATTAATCCCTTTTGACCTGTGATAGTAACACTCAGAGAAACTCAGAGAAACAGTTATCAGAGATCTATAAACTACTGTGACTGACTGTAACCTCTGATTTTTGACCCCACAATCAAAATGTCAGGTCATCCCATTGCAACATACAAACCACAGCTCTCTACTGATCTACCTAGTTTATTGACTCTGACCATAAAAGGCCATCGTCACTCTAGTGAGTTAAGCAAAATCATTCACAGTGGTGTTAATAAGGGGAAGAAGAAAGCATGTATTCAGTATCATGCAATCATTTTCATACCATTATATTGCTATATTTTTGTCTTATGATTGTTTACATAGTCAGTGTGCTTAAAACAATGTTGTAAATGCTTCACTGAATCAACACATTCACTTCTTTTTGGTTGATAACAAAAAATACATAAAAGCCAAATACAAACATGGAGGATGATTACATATAATCTGCACCTTCCCTGGTTAGATAAAAGGCCTGCAGCACTTAAAATAGCATTGTCCGTCAATTTCTTTAACTTTCTGAAAAACTGACAATTCAACAATGATACCCACTTCACACAGCGATTGGTCAGGTGAGCAGAGAGTTTCTCTCCCTTTTTTTATAATTCACAAACTTCCTTCACTTTTCCGTGTGTAAAATTTAATGCAGAACTATAAATGTCTCCAAGAAGAGAATGTCCAAAAGTGAAATGCTTTGACACCCATTTCTATAATTCATCACGTCTTGCCCCTCTGTATGACGTCAGGCTTTTGGCCCAGCCTTTGAGCGCAGACAATCAAAACAAGTATAAACACTTTTGCCTTTACATGTGGTCAGAAGACATGTCCTACCACCTAGTTTGTTTGACGCATCCTAAGACTTTGAAGTTGTAAACAATAACACTGTTTTCATGGGAAATCACAGTTCCCCAATATAAGACAAACATAGAGGCAGTTTAATGGTCAGAGTGGTTAATCTTAATCTGACATTATACATTTTTTTCTGACTCATGTGCACTACATGTAGCCTTTACTGGTTCAACTTTTTGTGGCACTGACAGAGCACTGTCAGGGGGGAAGGAAAACCCCCCAAAGAAACAAGCTGACACTGACTGATTCAGCTGTGTTGTGATGCAGGACTCAACCAACAGCTCAGTTCTGTCGCCGCAGACATGCAAATATCTAACTGACAGCTACAACAGCAGCCTGGCCTCCGCTGCACATTTAAATCTAATCAAATCATGGCTGTGGCAGAATGACAACTCCAAACTCCAGGGAAAATGCTGCCTATAAGCTACAGAGACTTACTTCTGACATATCATGGTAAAGGGTTGAATGTTCAAGGTTCACATTCAGCTCAGCTTATTTACTGCTCATGATACAATTGTGAAAAAGTTTCCTCTCTGGGGACAATGTAACATAGTGTATAGTGTTTTTGAGTTTTATTCCTTGCACACAACAAGGTATCAGAATAAGCAATCTGGTGGGCACTGGCAAAGATTGGCTATTATTCTGCTTTTAACATGAGTTGTTAATATTTAAGCGCAGCAACTGTCATTTCATCAGAAGAAAAAATTACTGGTGTGAAATAGGGGTGGCCACCCTTCAAGCACTGCGCCTTATTATTGCACCAAAACCAATATATGAACCGGGCAGGTTATAATGAAGAAGTAATCATCGTGTCCAAAGGCAGTAATGACATGAGAGCACCAAGAGACAGAAAGAAAGACAGAAGTGCAGGCAGTAACAGAGACAGAATTGAACAAAAACAGTGAGAGTGAGAGTGAAGCAGACATTTCAGCTGACTGTAGTCTATTGAGCAGAGATAAAGTCAATTTACCGGCATCACTGTTAACCATACATCTCAGTGCTCCACATCAAAATGTCATTAAGCCCTTTCTTTGGCACCAGAAAGGCATTCTTACATTTTTTTTAACGCTTGGAATGAAAGAGGGTTTTTTGACAAGAGAGTTAAATAGAAAGGCAGCGTAATTATTTGAGTCATCCTCATTCAAGGTAAGTCTCTCTTTTCTTCATTCACCCCTTCTTTTTCTACTCTGCCCTTCCACTCCTGTGACTGTGTGCAACACCTCAGTCATAGAAGTACAGAGCACTCAGTGTCAAGCTGCATTCTGTGTGAACTGTGTCAGATAAAAAGGATCGGCATAATAGAGATCATTTTTGAATAAGCAGCCCAGAAATAGGCCAGCATAAATGTTATAAATACCTGGACCCACGAGACAATGAGAAGCTTAATCATCCTGTTCACTCTGCTGTCATATTTTAAATGGCTGGTCAGACAGAGCACCCTTGATTGGGCCAATATGAGCTGTTGTCTGTTGGCAGTAAGTCAGACATACTGTACACGAGCACTTAGTCTAACAGTAAGTATTTTATATTATGTATTTTGTTAGAAAGTAATTATATGACTAATGACTAATATAAGCTTCAGATTTATATATTTTTTTACAGACAACTCATTGCCCACGTATAATGTTACTGTTAGAAGTAAATCCACTGGCGTACTCTAACACATTATTAAATACAGTCTTATTTCCTTCAGTCACAAACAGGGCCATCAGAATGTACAATATATATATATATATATATATATATCATACATTTTGTGCCAATCTACAGGCTGTAATAGTGTTACTGACATGACAGCCATTGAATTATTATTTTAAAACAATGTGTGTGTCTTCTAATTTCTCTGTTCCCACTTTTCAGCAGTGAAACAACTATTTCCTTACATTTAGTACGCATTTGCATACAATTGCAAAAACAAATTGTAATGGATAAATAAAGGTTTGACTCTTTGACTTGTGTTCTAGGAGTATCTTCTGACTTTTACAAGACCAAAACAGGTTTACTCTTCATGGGCGGTAGTAACAGTGATAGAAGAACACTAAAAGTATATTGATGTTTGAGGAATCAAAGTCAACGTTTTGTTTAATGGCGTTAGTCTATATATTAATATGACCTAATGACAGCACCCCAAAGGTGAAGCCAAAACATCTGGAACACCCCCTGGTGGCTGGCTGCAGTATAGGTCATAAAGCCCGTCCCATCCACGTGAGCGAAAAATCTAAGTACACGTCAAATAACATTTTCACAAAGATGGTTTCTGTCAGTGGGTAGTTTGTATCACGCTTTTAATTTGTTATTTGATTTGATTGTAGTGTGCTTGCAATTGGTTCAGGTGGGTCAATAGGCGGGAACTCAATACCAGGATTAGAACCTGTATCTGGGATATTTTGGCTTTCCTTTTTGTACAGTGTGAAGAAGTGGAGACCCGCCATCCATCTTTATTTACAGTCAATGGTTGCTACACTGAAAGTTAAGTACAAAGAGCAGACAAAATGAGAGAAATGTCTTACCATATAATGAACTCCGATACAAAACAGTGTGGACTTCAACATTCTCTTAACACAGTCTCACAAAGGAGGTATTTATTGAATGGTTATTGCATTACACTTTAAGGTATTCTTGTTGTTTTATTCAATCTCTGTACATCCCTGGATATTATTACTGACTGTGGGCTGGTATCCTTCTGTTGCTGCTGCATCGTCCACATCATTTACAAGCCATGTGACTGGTTAAGCTTATCTCTTGAATCCAGGGGGTCTGAGCTGCCCAGTCGGAGCTGCTGCCATCGCTAAGACACCTCTGTTACCCTGGCAGACTCAGCCGAGCCAATTCCAGTTGTTCAGGAGAGGAAACAAACGGAACTATGTCCCTCCTCCTCCTCAGTGTTAGATTTTGAGTGTGTGTGTGTGTGTGTGTGTGTGTACTTGCCTGCTTGAGCATGTATTTGTCTACCCATAGACCACCACTGTGCAATGGTCCTACTTGGCATTCAAAGAGGAAAAACTAACTCGAGCAAAACCAGAGCCTTCTGAAGTCACCTAGGAACTGCTAATCCAAAAGAGTTTGGCAACACTTTTCTTCTTTTAACACTTTTCTTTTTCTGCTTTTGATGCTCAGCTCTGATAATGAGCGATTCACTAAAGAGCGATTCTGAAGCGCACACAGACAGAGGCCACATTTCTGCCCTGCTAAGCAGACGGGCTAACAGTTTACATTCTCTCGTTTTAGTGTGGGTACACTGAGCCAAGCAGTTGGTCATGCCCTGTAATAAAAACTGGAAGATGGAAAAAAGCTATTATTGCTTTACATTTCATTGTAGGGAACGTTGGTATGTCCAAATAACATGGCATAGAGTGGCCAGCTCAACTGTCATAATATTTAAGTGCTGCAGAGACAACAGTGACAAAAATTTTTGTTCAGCTGCTGGAAACCAATAAATAACATTTATAAAGTTTCAGTACAGCGACAACAAACACAGATATCAATAATCCTTCCTTTGCTGTAGGCTTTAGCCATTCAGTGGCTGTAGGTAATGGCACTGTGTGAACAACTTATCTGAACAATTTAACCCTGTGTTCATGAGGAAAACATATAACACTGACACTGAACCTAGATGGTAGTATTTTAGGGAGCACTATTGTGTAACTATCACGGTTGTGTGGTACTGTATTTATCATTTTGCCTGTCCATCTATTAAAATCTGGTTCGAAGATGCACAATAGAAGATTTCATGTGGCATGACAAGTTGATTTTAGTGTAGATAATTAATCTATCAGAATCAGACAATCAGACAATCAGTGCTGCGTGTGTCAGTCACTTATAAAGTCCAAGATTTCAGCAAGTTTAGCAGTGTTAACATTGTTCAGAGTGGCACCTACTCTTAGTAGCACTGTACTAGGTAACTATGGTTAACTTTACACTTGTAATCTGAAATACATTTAGTATCACCTGTGCATGACAGAAACTACATACATTTGATCCAGAACTCATGAGAAGTCTTTAAACTCACTTTGAATTCTGCACAACAAGGCAGATCTGTTGAGTCAAAATGCAATTACTTTGCCAGTTTGTCACATATTGACCAAATCAGCTGTTCTGTGTTTCTAGGAAATGAAAAAAAAACATACAAATCAACTGAAGCCTGCAGACTCATAATGTTTCTGTTGACCCACGATCAAACTCGTGCCATCTGAAACAAAATGTGATTTTCTGGATTCAATATTGTGCTGCCATTATCACCTTTATGTGTTGGCTCTCATAAATAGGATACCTGACAAAACCAAGAATGTCCATAAACATAAAATAATTACAAATAAATCATGGCTTAATAGTCACAAAGTCTGTAATCTCATGGATCTTTAAAAATATGTCTGCATTATTATTCACATATGTTAGGTGGGTTGGCTACAGAGGCTTTAACAAAGGTGTAGCAAATTTATGTAAGTAATAGTCCAATCTCTAAAAAGGCAATCAAAATAAAATGTCAGCTTAAATTATGTCACCAAAATGAAGTCCCCAAGTCAAAAAATCAAGTTAAATAATATAAAAATGTATTAATAATTAAGTAAATGAATCGATACCATACCAAAGCTAACAAAGGGGATGTGACATACGTCATTGTCTTTGTTTTTCTTTTCTCTCTGTTTCTCTCACTACTGGTACAGATGAAATAGGGCCAGGCTATAAGTTGGCAGAGGTCACAATTCACTTTCAGTAGATTGGCTGCAGATTTATGCGTTGTCTCTCACCAGCATATAGTGCTGACGAAGGCGGAGGAGCAGCAGCCTCGGTAATCACAGAAAATTGCTGTGTTGGGGGAAACAGATGTGTGAACTCCGCTATGACAGTGCGCAGAGAAGAGGGTGTGTGTTTGTGTTTGCACATCAAGAGTGTATTAGGTTTAACATGAACCCAAAACAGCCTTACTCATCCTCTGGATTAGGTCAATTCGAGGCTCATTCAGAAATGTCACACACACACCAGCTGCCAACTGCGTCTGTCTGGTTTTGGCCCAGGGTGAACTGTCTTTCACCTCTGAACATCATTCAATGCCATATGCCAAATGCTTGTCCAGTGAATGTCCTGAAACTGGCACACTGCTGAAACATAAATCTCCTGAGAGAAAGCATTTAACCTTTTGTTATAACCACAGCCTGCTCAGGAGAACACACACAAATGCATGCACATACACACATGAGGAAACAATGATATCAGTTTCAAAGCGGCAACATTCTCCAGAATATGAGCGGGGGCTGAAAGAGAATGTGACATTTCCAAGGTGTGTGCTGTTGCATGGCAACCATAACAACTAAACCAAAAGGCTGTTAATTTGACTGAGTTAGTCCACCTCTGCGTTGCATAGCTCCACCCCTTGCAAGCAGGCTCAACCAACAGAAGCAAAAGTTATTTTTAACCTATACTAAAGAAGCACCTGTTCCTGGTTGGACCTTACAGGAATGTTGGTGTGTGTGTGTCTGTGTGTGTATAAGTGCCTACTTACTTGTGTGACTGTGTGTGGGTGTATGGGGGTGTGTTGAGTTGGATGCTGGTACTTGTGTTGATGCATGTGAGTTTGTTACCTGAAGCATGACATACACAGTATGTATATATGTAAATGTGTTAAAATGAACTGGTTACCATGGCACTGTAACTGGTAATATGTAAAGCAGTCAACCATAGTGGAGAGGGTAGAAATGCTGACAAATCTCATTCCAATAATGGATCTTGTCAGGTAACTCAGAGGCATACTGGTGGGGATGTTTTTAGGCAATTTCTTCCACATTTGTAAGCACATTATTGTAATAGAAGTCAAACAATCGTACTTTCATCTGTCACCAACACAGTTTAACAAAAGCTATGTAATTGCCCATTTCAAAGTTACTGATGCAGATCTCTTGCAACTCCCCAAAATGGAGAGTCATTTTAAAGTTCTGAACAAGGAAACTATAATTAATATAATATAACTTTCTGATGATTCACAGTAACACTCAGAAGATGTAGTTACTTCCCTCCAACATTTAAGACACTGCTGTTAATTTATTTCTAATGTTGGATGGGAATATGTTGACAGGATGGTTGACAGAAGGTCCCCTCAGTCATTTAAATTGAGCTGACACATGTTATTGTTACTAATGTTGTCATGGTCACCATTATTATTATCAAAAGCATCATCATTGCCATCATCATCACCATTGTTGTTGTTGTCAAATATTATATATTATATATAGTGTCTGCGTGTGAGTGTGTGTGTGTGTGTGTGTGTGTGTGTATGTGAAGGTGAAGGAGAGACCATGTCGGCCAAATGGACTCTGGACCAAACACATACAAACATGTGAGAGTTACGACTGTAGGAGTTTACATTGCAGTGCCCTGTTTAAAAACACAGCAGTATGCAGAAATAGAGACAGAGCTCACATCACACCAGAATCCACACAGTTTGTACCTGTTTCTATCCACATGGGAAAAGGAGAGATTGTGTGATACCCTTCTACTATATCATTAACTATCCTAAACAAGAGTAGCATTGTCCAAACTCCTGTTTTGGCAAGCGTCCACAAAGTGGAGGAAGAGAGGCGAAAAAATCAAATTAAGCTTATCTCTGGAGCCAGCGTGTCTTAGCTCGTCTTATGAACTGCTGCCATAGTTAAGTCATCTCGATTACCCTGACAGACTCAATCGAGAATCAATAAAAGTATCTTATCACAGAATACTATCTTTTCGAAGTTGAGGCCACTTTGTCAGGACGACTTACTGTGACTACAACAAAGGCATCAAGATGAAACTAGACGAATCCTTGAATCTTGAGTCATCAACTAAAAGCCTAGCCAGAAAGAAAAGGCAAAGAACATCACGCCTAAACAGATTTGACATTGAGTTTTTGCTGCCGTTAAAACTAAACTTTGTCTTTCTGACCTTAAAACATGGCTGAAATCCACTGCTGGATCAGACTCTGACAGAGGAACTCGTGACTAGATGGGAAAGACAAACCTCTGGACCTTCCCTTAGCTCGCTCTGTCTCAATGTCTCGGTCACACACGCCAGCGTACTGTATACAAAGTCACTGCTTTGCAAGTCACAGGTAAGTCTCAAGTTTCTGTTAAAAGGTCTCAAGTCCCATGTCCCCAAGTTTGTTTTTGTAGTTCTTCACAAGTCATAATGAAATTAGCACCATTGAGCTAATATTACTGCTGGCCATCTAACAATGACAGACAGCCGATGTAAGATAGACACTTTTTCATTAATACTAAAAGATAACATTTAAGCTACCAAATCTTGGATGAAAAAAGTCTGTTCCCACACTTACTGTGTTGAGGGCTCAATATTAGCCTTACCATACTGCTGTTTGTTTAGCCTCAAATTTTTATCAACACAGTTGACAGTTGAAGTTGTCATCTGTGATTTTTGGGTTATATGTTTTGAATGATGCAATTGCCCACAGCAGAGTTTATATTTGAATGTGATAGTCCGAGGTATCTTTTTTTTTTGTCTGTGGGCTGTCAGAACCATGTTTCACTGTAATGTAATTTGCTTCTGTCAGATTTATTCAAATAATACTTGTTGTCAGGAAAATGAAGTTTATTCGCTGCATGCAAGATAATTTCAAATCTTGGGCTTGAGGAGGATATCGAGTCCTTCAAAGTCAAGAGGCTAAAGTCCAAGTGGAGGCACAAGTCATTGGTATTAAAGTCAAGGTGGACCTGCAAGTCCTTTTTCATTATGTAGTCAATCAAGTCTAAAATAATCAGATTCATGACTTCAAGTCCAAGTCACATGAATGGAGTCCACAGCTCTGACGCTCACCATTAATAGCCTTAAAACAGTATTTTAAACAAAAATATATTTATTGAATAAAAAAGTATTTTCCTTTTTAAAACACGAAAAACTTCTCAAATATAAAATATGTCTTCTGTAGTGTTAAACCAGTTCAAGGCCTCCAGTAAATAGTAAAACTGAAAATACAGGAAATAGTCAAAACTGTATCCATCAGTGACAATGTGTGTTTGAAAGTGAGCGCTGTAGGCACACTGAGTACAGTTCTGCTGTGCTTCTGAAGAATCTGAGGAATGCTTTTACTCTGCAGGCCATCAGGCTGAGTCTCTAACAAACACGCACATAACAACTGGACACCGCATCATGGCTTGTTTAAATTGGTCTGTTGAACAGATGTGCAATACCATAATGAATAAATGTGAGCGAAAACATGAGACAAGACGTCTTCATAAACACATACAAGCACACTTTTGTGTTGACTGTGGCAATGAGGAAAATATTCTTTCTTCATGCCCTAATAGAGTTCTGTCCAAGCTGTGCATGGTATCTATTTGAGTTATTATGTGTGCAGCAGGACTGCTGTCAATGCTGAGAGACAGAACAGACACCCACACACATAAACACACATACACAAAAGCCTCATCGTTCAAAATCCTCGCCTTATGACAGAGGCACAGGAAATAATGACGAATTGATGCCAAAGAGCCTCTCTCAATTCTCTGAGTGGAGAATCACACTCAGTGGTTGTTATCTCTGACCACAGACAAACACTTTTACACACACACACACACACACACACACACACACACACAAGCAAGCCAGTCATCAGAAGTGGTCCTCTGTTTTTCTATCTGTCTCTCTCTCCCCCTATTTCCAAAACGGGAAGTTTTTCCTCATTGAATGTTTATACACCCTAAAGAAATCCCCTCTTTCCAGATAATCTACAGTGGTTTGCCAACATAATAAGATCCCTTCTCTGTTACCAAACAGGAGTAGTGGTACACTCATAAAAGACGCGTGTACGTGTACATTTGTGTCTCGGTCAGCACTCCTGTCTGTGCTCTGGTATGGCTGCAGTGAAATACCCTCATCTAGGCAAACATAAAATCAATGGTAGCTATTAATTAGTCTACCTCTGACTGTTGTTGCTGATACAGTTATACTGTTTGGATTTTAAAGAATAGAGGCGATGGAAGGCAGACTTGTACTTAAGCTGTTAGTACAAAAAAGAGAGCAAACAACATCTTGACCAAACTGCAGAGGCTGCAAATGATGTAAACACTTTCAAGGTTAAGTTAAGAGGAAGTCACATGCTTGACAAGGTTATGCAGTCTGATAGGATCTAGTATCTTGCATTTCACAATCTTGTTCCTGGTCTTTGCCATAACTGGGAGGGAGAAAAAACACAATGCGCTGAGGAATATTCTCACAGGTGTCGAGTTGAGCACTGCAGGTGCATCAGTTCAGATTTCTCTCTTGTACTGGCTTGTGTCAAAGTGCTGTGGTGCTACTAAGATGATGAATGACAGATGGGTCAGTGTCATCTAGCACATTCTCAAAACAACTGGAAAGTCTAATGGTTCGGCATTGAGACCCACACACTCATTCACTTTCATGCAGAGAGTTAAATGAGAACGTTGATACCTTTAAAGTGTGTAAGTAAATATAAGGCTACAACCAGCAGCCGCTTAGCTTAGCTTAGCACAACAACGACCGGAAATAAGGGAGAAATAGCTAAACGGGCTACAACAGAATTCTAATGGTGTTGCCATGGTAATGAGTTCTGGATCGTGCAATGATAGAAGTACATGATAAAATTGGATAGCTTCAAGCAACTGTCTGTGAAACATGTGGACAAATGGTAGCTTTGCAGTGGTAATACCGCAGTTATTCAAGCCTTAATCACTGTGCAACGTCATTCAAATACTATAGAGGCTAAATTAAATCGTAGGAAGTGTGTAAACACAGAGGTATATTTTAAGTTTTAAACAAAAAGTACTTTGGTGCTTTGGCACTTTCCCTTTGCCAGTCTTCAGGGTATGAACACATAGGTGGACACCAAAGTTCCTTGTACTTGAATTTATTTTGGGCCCCTCCTCCAAGAGAGTATTCAAACTGAGAATGGCTATGCGGAAAAACACAAGCTTCCTCATTCATTTCAATGAGACTAATGTGTTGGCACATTTTACCCCACTGCAAAACAAACTATCCAGGAATGCACTGCGTTGGCCAAATCTTCGATCTGAATGTGTCCAAAGAATTAAGAAATAATAAAAGTTATGGCTGCAAAAAGAGTTTCTGGTGTGATTTGCAAGTGCAAGCTCCAAGGCTCTGTAGGACCATAATAATTAAGTAAGTGTGCAGTGTCTCACCTTGTTCTGGTCGGTCCAGTACAGGAAGTAACCTTTGGGGTCGACTGTTAGAGTCACTGGGGTCACAGTGGTAGAATCCTGGAGGAAAACAAAAGAAAAAGACATCTGGAGTCAATGCATGTGTGACACCTTATGTCTGTGTACCCCTCTGTTTTTTACATGAGTGCATGTTTGTGTGTGTATGGCTGGGTAAACCAATTCATTTATTTCTTAGAATTAAAGCCTCCTTTTTGTAATGCCACATGCATACCAGAATTTAAAATAACATTAAAAGTGCTGTTTATGCTGTAAGCATACATGCAATCCTTTCCTTCTAGGGTACTTTTCCCCACCATGAACTGGCATCACCAGTGACCAAGGAGCCTGTTGTGTGAGTATGTCTGTGTGTGTGTGTGTGTGTGTGTGTGTGTGTTTGTGTATGTATTTTAGACAACTGCAATCATGAACTGCAGGTTGTTTCACAGCTGATGTTTCCTCAACTCCGTCTTGTAACAGACAAATGCTTTCCCACAGTTCCAACATACAGACAGCTTCAAGCCTCACACACACAAACACACACACAGATAGTTTGACCCTGAGGCATACATGGCAACACCAGATATTATTGGATACTTCTATTAAAAGAAAGAGCCTTTGCTTTGTGTCCACAGTGGCCGAGGTTCAGCTGAACAGTAGCATATTGTCCTCCTCAATCAGCCATGGCTATGAGATCAGAGAGATGGAAACCACATTTGCTGCACAGAGCAAGAAAATCTTCAAAGTGTCTTCATGAGGCTTCTAATGATGTCCCTATTACAGCATTGGGAGACAGAGCTAATGGTCTGCATCTGCTATGCACTTGTCATATTTGGGTGCGACCTTATGCGACTTTCAGCGTAGGACATCATCATCATGAAAGGGTTGAGCTGGGATCTAGTAGACAGCGGAGGAGTCTGTGTTGAGGTGCAGACAATTATTTCTACTCTGAAATCTTAATAAGACAATCAATTTATTGCACACCTGCTCTATGCTAGACCAATAATGACATCCACCCCTTTATGAACCCACGGAGAAACTGGGGGGAAAACTGAGAGAAATAGAAAAAGGAAAAAAAGGGGAAGAGAGCGTAATGTAAATGAGAGACTTGTGCGATCCTGCATCAGAAGCATTTTGCAATTGTGACATTTGCTATGGCAACGCACCATTCCCGTGAAATCTATTAGAGACTCAAGAGGAATCGCTTTGGTTCTGTGCACATGATTGCACAATCTTTGCAGGCTTGATTGAATGACAAAAGATGCAGCTCATGTTGAAGGCATGCAGCATACGCGCACACAGCACGTAAAGCCTGAGGGCAGGAAAAACGCTTCAGTTCTTAGATATAGCATCTCATGCCAACTGCAGCCACACATCTCTGCTCTCAAGTTACTATCCACAATCCAATTTCTTCTAGTCTGTTTTTACAGATTAATATGAAAACATCAGTTACTTATAGAAAACTCAATAAAATGATGAGTTGGATCAATAATTCTACAGGTAAACCAAGTCAAGAATCCACTCAGCAGGCAAGATGTAGCGACTGATGGATTGTCTGTGTTGTTGAAAGAAGATGGCTTGAGAGCAGTGGGAATACTAATACCTAATTATGTAAGAGCAGTGATTTTCACCAGCTTCTATCTTAATGTCCTAACTCTCCATGGCCACCACTAAAAACACATTAAGCCATTATGGACTCTTAGCAAGATTTTCTCATGGGTGCGCGCATTTATGAAAAACACAAGTACTTATAACATTGTAGATTAGAGTTCAGAGGGATTTGCTGAGATTACTACGTTCAGAGTGGTACTCCCCATGCTTTTTATTGTCATTTGACTATTTGGACGATTTGTCATACATGGGAAGACATTAGGTGACAGCAGCCTGATTTTGGCTGAATTCAAATGAGATTAGTAACTGACTTGCAAAAGTACAAACACCTTGGGGGAACCAATCCCAGGCAGGAGACATTGCCACTTTTATATTGAAAAGCTTGTACCATTAGACATCACCTGAGGGGGTGTGTTAGAGAGGAGATCTGAGTTCAGCATATTTCTGCTCCGTATGCTAACGACATATTCTACTACTTTAAAGGGATTTTAGGCTTCCCTGTGGGAGCCGGATAATATCTTATTCAATACACACCAGACCGAAAGGGCCTGATAGAAGCGTAAGCTTATAAAAATCTCTGTTTACATGGAGCCAGCATCATCTTTCACATATTTCACATATTGCCAGTCTCTGTTGGTGGATCTTTAAGGGTCACTTTCTTAAGGACTTTGGATGTATGCCTATTCCCCACTCTCTCTTAACATTATGACAGCCATTGCTGCTGAATGTGCCATTTGAACTGAGTGACAAATAATCACACAGTCCAAGCAATGTTTCAAACTGCAACCAGGCCAATGCAGCAGCCAGTCGTCTGCAAGTGCCAGCAACAAAAAATTGACGGTGTGCATGCACGTGTCTGTGTGAGGTACGTTGGGGAGGTCTGGGACTCCAAGGATTTCACAACCACTTTGAGAGGTTTTCTGATTTCTCTTCTACTCTTTTTTTAACAGTGAACCACACAGCATTGTGGACTGAAGTCTTGCTTCTCTTCACTACTTCAGACAGTCTGCTTCTGAAAAACTCATGGCTGCTGTTCATACAGTACAGTATGCCATCCTTACACAGTAAACAAAACTTTACACCTTTTTTTTGTTACCACTGAATGTTCAGCAGTGAAACAAAATCTGCAATCTGCAACAAGAAAAAAAGGTCCTGTCTGCTCATTCACATTCAAATATTGGTACTGTTCGTACAAATTCTTGTTGAGAGGTTAGACATCCAAAGCCATGATAAGAGGAAAATGATTTCATTTCGTTCCTCTTTCACTGACACTTTATTATAGCCTTTTCTCTCTCAGTCTGTCCCTGCATTCCTCTGTGATTCTTTCCATGAATGATACAGAGAGGAAAGAGGAAGGAAGGAGTGCATGGGAAATTAAACAGAACGTATCTTTCTGAACGTATCAGGGTGTGTGTTTTTACAGGAATCGCCTATTGGGCATTTGGTTCTGGAGTTGGGCCCACATGTACAAACTACAGTACACAAACACGGCTGTTAGGGGAAACAGACCACACCTCACACACACACACACACACACACCAAGCACAGAGCTGAATAGGGGGAGTGCTTATTAGCAATTACTAGTTAAGGAATTACTTTCTCTTATCTAAGCATAAGATATATAACTGACTGAGTGGTAGGTTTGCAAGCATGCATCATATCCTCTCTGCCATCTGTACTGACCACATTCACACTCTCATAACACTCATGCACTGATGCCATCTGTGCTGCGCTTGAATCACCTGAGCTCAGTAAATATGAATTTTATACGGTGTTAAGTTGTATTTCAAACTGTCACTTACATAAAACTTGCATAACTGCACAGTTTATTACCGATTAACACCTGCATGCCTGTGCTAATCCACATGTATGATTTACATACAATGTGACCTTTAATGAGACACTTTCACTTTCACACTAGACAATAACTGTATAGTTAACTCATTGTGAACAACATTTCCGGGTGGTCACGTTTTCAGTGAGGGAAAAGAGAGTCCCATTTCCCAGAATGAAAGTAATCATGACTGTGCTCATATTCAAATGCCCACATAATAAAAGAGGCATCAAGGTTTGGTGAAACCAGAGGAATGAGATGGGCTGCAGAAAGATTTGAAACAAATATCACAGAAAGTCCCTTTCAGAATATAGACAGCCATTATGCTGAGTAAAGTAAGGTCACTCAGTTGAAACCAAATTGTAAGCGCAACAGCTATATGTTAATTCTCTACACAGGGTTATTAGAGGGGTGTGTTGATTTGTTTGGGGAAGGTGCAGTGCGCCATCGCAGCATGTTTAAAGGCTACTACTGTTATGTTTTCGCTGGGTATTCAACATCAGCGTGCAATCAATTTTAATCAAGGTCATTTCACTACATCTAAACTGTAAGTGATACAGACGAATGACAGCAAAACATAAAAAACACGATTACTCAACTCTTGCCTAATGGTTACACTGCAATCCGCGTGTTGAGCCCCGATTCGCTTATTCATTTAAGTTAATTGATAAAACGTTTCCAGTGACGGGGGAGGGGCGAGCTTAATTCAAATGTTTAATTTGAGCGACGCACACATTCTCACACACAAGCAACGTCAAACACGCGTGCACCCACCCGCGCGCGCGTGTACATTGCTGTAGATTGTGAAACGTAAACAAAGCACATGTCAGTAGACACCATAGCTGCTGCGTTTCTTCACACCATCAACCAGCAAGCCGCACTGTCGGTGCGGCGTCCACTGACAAGCCAATCTATTGGCTACTGTTGCACGAGTAGCCTATAGATTGTGTAATACATCCTAGTGGTACATGCATGCAAAGAAAGCGTGCAGAAATCATCCGCCAGTGAAAAAAGAAAAGATTCACTGCCGGTCTCTCTCGCCATTACTTACATCATCCCATTTCATAAATTTGTTGCCCTTTCTTAGGCTCTCGGACACGGACACTGGCTTGAGCTGCAGCGCATGAACTCCAGGCTGTGCCCCTGCCATTGACTCATCTACTCTTCTCGACGCACGGCAGGGGTAGAAATTAGTCACTTCACTCTATTCTACTCTTATCTGTCTTCCTCTCTGTTTGTAATCTGCTTAAAAGCAGGAAGCCCACTACTGCTGCCAGTATGTCATGCCCGCACTGACGGCGGCGGTGGAGCGTCTCGTCTTTGGAGAGCTGTGGAGGCGGACGCAGGCGCAGCGGACCGGGTCCACTAACTGACTGACTGAGCGACATGCAGCTATAAGACATAGACGAGGAGAGAGAGAGAGAGAGAGAGAGAGAGAGAGAGAGAGGGGGGGGGGGTGTCTGAATGTGTTGCAGTCTGGTTTCAAATTTTACAAATAAATACAGGGACAGGATCGATGATTAAAGTAATATAGCGCCGCCGTGCGTCCCCGGCAATACGACGGTAGTACTTGGCCCCA
>JAVQJL010029461.1:0-42231 GCA_036024295.1 Nannoperca obscura
ACCCTTTAACATCTACCTTTGATATCACAACCGTAACAACGTTCTCTCAGTTATATGAACTCAAAAACAATTAAAGAAGATAAATCTGATCTTTCCTTCAGCGTTTGTTGATTGAGACACTGAACGTGCTGATGTTTCTCAGGTCACGTGTTTATACTGAACATGGAAACACACACACACACGCACACACACGCACACACACACACACACACACACGCACACTTCAGTTGATCCTGATGACTCACTCGTCCTCTCCCTCCTCTGCTATATTTGGACTTATCTCTAGACTTCAGCTAAACATTAAAAGGGAAAAGGGGCAAGCGGAGTGTGTGTGTGTGTGTGTGTGTGTGTGTGTGTGTGGAGGCATGATTACATTCACAACTGGGAACACTTCCTGCTGTGCACATGCACATGTACACTGTGTGACGTCAGTGCGTGTGCGTCAGAGCCGGGGAGACACCTCCCCTGCTGGTTCCTTCAGTAACAGCGACGCTTTACGTTTGGACTCCAGCTGCAGCGTGCGCTACAGTGCCCGGTCCCAGTGCGGGCCTGATGTCTGGCTTGACTGGAAGCAATAAAAAGGATTACGCTGATTGCACCACAAGGGGGATTTTAAGGTAACAACAGCACTGTAGTCTGTGACACCAAAACAAGTCACTGCCTGTGTTTTTTAATGTTGTGTCACAATGTGAAACACAAAAAGGGGGACATGGATTTGAGGATGGAGGCAGAGAGGAGGAAAATACATTCGATTGTTTTATTTTCAACACCTTGTGCAGTTTATTAGACCGTCGGTTAACTGAGACTCTCCACAGCGCTGAAAACGGAGGCCTCGGCATCTACTTCTCCCTCCTGCTGCTGCGTTCCATCGCTTACACTCATTATTTCTCCAATCCCACGCGGTAATTAGACGGTTATTTCTCCAAATCAGCATGCTCGCTTCCTTTTAATGCGACCAAAATACATTGGTGTTGCCCCCCTTGATCTCTCTCGCAGCGCGAGGATTGTGTGAGGGTTTCAAAAAGCCGCAGGAGGTTACATTACGGGAGTATGTGTGGTTTCTGCTTAAAGAGCAACATGCAGGTTTCATTTTGTTTTGGCAAATTTATACTTAACCTTTCCTTAAAATTATAAAGTTAATGCAGAATGTGTGAGGAGTTAGTGCAGACCAAAACAGAGCTAAAAAGAGAGTGAATGTTGAACTTACAGTCATCTGGAGGACAGAAACACGACTCCAAATGATGGCGGATGATGCTTGGTGACATGTTAGCCAAAACACACGTTGTTTCAGCTTGTTCTACTGTCCCCAAGAACAAAAAACACAAATGAATGCAGCTTTAAAAAGGGTATAGAAACTGTAGATTCAAATCTGTCTACACAATTTGGACGTGCTTCCTTATATGAAAAAAACACATTACAGTACGTCTTTTTGGGGCAACTGCTCAAGTACGCAGACACAAACTAGTGTTCCCGACTGTGCTGCGGCGGTGAAGAGCCGAGCAAGCGAGCAACCATTTGCCGGTACTCAGCCGGTACCAAAACAGCACCACGAACCGCAAATGAATGTGGCGAAGCAGGAAATCAGCGACGTCACTCAGCGGTGAAAACGTGGCACAACACAGGAGCCTTGTGTCTGCTGCAGTTACAACAATCTCCAGCTGTCCACTGGTCTGGTGGACAGCTAAAGGACAGCTTTATAACTGCACTCCACTACATTTAAAGGGGAAATATCGTTTTGGAGTATTCGTGACAGCTATAGTTGTTAGTTACTTTACAGATTTGGATCAAAATATGCTGGTTTGATCATGTTCAAACCAGCATATACCAGACACATAACAATGAGTTCAGCTTTCACAAACTGACTCACTGTGAGCTTTTGTTTCACGTGGGAGGAGAAGTGTCCGTACCCAACAGCACAAAGTCATCCGGGTAAACAGCACGTACCCAAGTCAGTGTTAATGGGCTGCTGCTCCCTGTTGCCGTGACACTTTGTGATTTAAGCTGCTGAGCTGTGCTGTCATAAAGATCTCAACTCGCCGCGGCTCTGACTCTTCTCCCCGTCACGTTCTCGCCACTCTCTGCGTTCCCCTCTCCTCTGCATCCACCTCAGTCGCCCGTCGGCGTCACTTGTTACCGTGGGAAGAACAATGCTGACATCACGCTCATTATGCAATTCCATCGACTTGGAAACCGGGGAGAGATGCTTTTTTTAGCAACCGCTCAGACGCAGAGGGTCATTCAAGCCTGCACATCTGCCCTGAGAGAGAGAGAGAGTGTGTGTGTGTGTGTGTGTGTGTGTGTGTGTGTGTTACTGCAGCGGCGCACGCTTTATGCTAGTAAGCACGTCTGCATGTTTATGTCTGATTACCCGAAAGATCAAAAGAGAGAGAGAGGGAGAGAGTAATGAAGGGCCACAGAGAGAGAGAGAGAGAGAGAGAGAGAGAGAGAAAGAGAGAGAGAGAAGTACTGCAGTAACCCAAGGGCAGCTCACTACTCAAGTGGAGGGATGGTGTACCTCCTCCTAACACACACACACACACACACACACACACACACACACACACACACACGAAGATAGTCCAAAACCACGGTTAGCTGAGGCGCATTAAAACACATGTTTGTCTCCCTCTGCCATAATGCACACATGCTGTCTGATGCCGCGTCACTTTGCAGTATTGCAGCAGCATGCACTTTGACTAAAAGCGGCTGATGTGAATTCTCAAATATCAGCTGGAACGTGCTCACGCAGAAGAGACGCGCTCCGCGCGACGGAGACGACTCGTGTCTGCCTGCCGTGCAGCCCCTGGAGTGCTGAGACAGGGAACAGTCTGTCTCTCCTGCTTCACACAGACAGAATAGAAAACAGTGGAAGAGGACTGGAGCTGAATCCCAATATCCCCCCTGAGCCAGCTCCTTCCTGTGCTGAGGTAAAGGCCCTCAGTGCTACAGACAGGTCTTGGTCTTTTTAGCCACACTAGCGTCGAATGGCGCTGAATGTCACCACGTTGGTCCAGACTGAAATATCTCCACAACTATTCAATTTTACAAAAGTTCCTGAAGTCTGTTAAAACTTGGCTGGCAGATGATTTCCTGCAGCTTAATGAAAATAAACACACGTTCTTAGTTCTGCTCCAGTCGGCCTCGTCTCTAAAGCCTTGTTTCCACCAAGCCGTCCAGTCCAGTCCGTTATTTTCGTTTTTCGGGGTTGGTACTAGCAGAACTCTAATCTGTCGTGTTTCATTACCCCTCTGTTGAGGTATCTTACAGGTGGAGCTAGAAACACTGCAGTCCTTTGATTCGTCACCCCGTCTACATTTAAGAGTCCTGTCTCTGACAGATGTAGGGTTTAAGTACACGTAAGTACGGGTTGTAAGGGTACGACGACCGAAAGTGCTTCAGATGATGGAGCCTGACGTCACCAGTAGGCCTCTGATCAGGGATTGTTGTTTTGGATCCAGCAAAGGTTTGCCTGGTTATTGATAACTTCTGCCCAGCTTCTCCAAATCAGTTCATTGGACATCAAATAGACCCACGCACACGCACACACACACACACACACACACACACGTCCTTGGGGTGAAATGACTTGTGGAGGAGACTGCTCTGTTTTGCAGCCTCTGCTAATGAAAGCTATAATTATCACACAGCCAAATCAATACTCTCAGTTCCTTTTAGAGAAAGGGGTGGGGGGGTTGTCTTGTTTGAGGTAAGACTGGAACGAGCAGTGGGACAGTGGGCCCGAAAATAAGATTTATGGAAAGGCTGTGTTCATAGCTGATTGGCTGTAATTGTCTCCCAGCTAAGCAAGACTCCCATTCCACTAAATGAGCCAGCGATCAAATCAAATTCATTTATTGACTGGCAAGCACGCAGAATCTCTTCACTCTGTGCTGCAGAGATAGTTTCCAGCATTTTATTTTCGACTGTGTGTTTTTAGGGGAATAAACAAACACAGTCATTATAACAGCTGCGTGGCTGAAGATTAAGGAAGTGCAATAAACAAGTGCCTGGTCAGGGGTTCTAATGCCAGGAAACACACACTCTTTCAACACACACTGTGGCTTTAACTGTGACTCTAATAGTTGAAGGAACATGCGATTGACTCCAAAGTCATCCACGCGTCTCCAGATGAAGATCATTTCTTTGTAAAGGCTTTATTAACAGTTAACACATCACTTAATTAGGCGTTGTGAAACAAAAAGTGTACTAACTGACCCATCGGAAGAATACCGGACTTAATGCTCATGTTCACGTTCATTAGTAGCAAACTGATACGTTCAGGCAAAAACACGAGCTCTCTTTTTAACGCGTTGATGCACAACACCGTCCAGTCTGCCTAGTTACGGTTGCTTGGACGCTCGCTGTTCACGGGAAGTGCTTAACTAATTGTAAATTGCCATTTTGTTTATTCTAATCACAAAAGAAAAATGAAGATGTAAGAAGAAATGTGGAGGTCTGGAACTGGGCTACCACTTGCTAGAGAGGCAGAGAAAAGTTTAACGTATGTGAGCACACAAGTGACAGAAAGATGAGTGACAACGTTTGAGATTGATGGGGGACGATGAGAAGAACAGGCTGGCGAGTATTTCAGGCGTCACTGTTTCTGTGCTCGAGGCTCACTGCAGCAGCTCTGGTCCACGATATCATGTTAACTCATTTCATAAAAACACAACCCGAGAGAGACATTTTCTACGTTTTTCTTTTCCTTCCTGTGTGTCTCTTGCGCTTTAACCACCAAATCTTTTTTATCATGTTGAACGTCAAGCACAAAGTGCAGCTGATATTTGCTCACGTGCAGCACAACCAGCACGGGCGTGGAGTTATTGTGTCCTACGTGAAATCCCAATTACAGGGCAGTCTCATGTGTCATGTGCGTGTAAGAGGGCACTCAGGATTTATGACCTTTACGGCGGCTGTGTGTGGAGATAAACCCGACAAAAGCGTAGAATGGAGAGGCAGGCGAAGGTCGGGATGTCATATTGGATGTTAGAGGACGGTGGCTGGTGCATGAAGTGGACAGTCCTCCACTTCCATCCTCTGGCCCGCTGATAAGCCCCACACACAACCCTGCACGACGTCTCCTTGTCGGAGCGAAAGCTAAATTGCTGTGCTGGGAAATTCACTTTCATTTCAACATGTCGACATCTGAGATTAGAGGATTTTCCCTTATAAACACAGCTTAATTAAAATGGGACTGCCGTTGTGCTTTTATGGGACATTTGAGCATTTGGAACCTCCCTGCATAACATTTGCTGATATAACCAGGCGCTCCTATGGAAGGACTCTCTTGGTGACGTAAGCGTTGTATTTGGGTGAACATGAGCTCGAGAGGACGGAGGATTAGGATACGTTTTCACACATTCGGGTGTCTCTGTCCTGTTGGTGTGCCCATCAGGGTTGTGGTGCTGTCCTTTCCGCCCACTCCAGGAGGGCAGAATTAGAGAATTAGCTCCCACGTCTGTGAGCAGCGTCATGCTCCTGCATGCCACTCACATGCTGTGTAAGCATTTGTATTTGTGGCCTGCAGCTCAACAGGTGTGTTTATGTGCGTGTTTGTTTGACGGTGAAGGTGCTATGCACAACAAGGTAACATCATTCAAATATTACAGCTTATATTCTGAGATTTTATTTCTGTAAACAAATAAGACATTGACACCCTGCAGCGGCTACAGTACAGTGTGTTTACAGCACAAGCTGCTCAGCAGGGTGTTCACTCATAAAGGAACTCCTTAAAGGAACAGTTTGACACTTTGGGAAACAAGCTCATTCGCTTTCTTGCTGAGATTTAGGTGAGAAGATTGATACCTCACTCACATCTGTTCATTAAACATGAAGTTACAGCCAGGAGACAGTTAGGTTAGCTTAGCATAAAGACAGAAAACAGGGTAGGAAACAGCTAGCTTGGAGCTAGCTTTGTACAGATTAAACAGGTTAAATCAATTGTTGTGAGTTCATTTGAGAGTAGGTGAATGTAGAATGCAGAGCCAGTGCTATCTGTTTCCCCCTGCTTCCAGTCTTTATGCTAAGCTAAGCTAAATAAAATATGAGAGCAATATCAATCTTCAGATGGAGCACTTCCAGAGGAAGAGCAGCTAGATCAACATGGTCACGTGTGAAGACATTTAACCACATTTTGGTTGTGAAACACATGGACAACCAATAAATGAATCATGCTTCAGGATTAGTTTAAGAGGTTTGAATGGATGTTTGCTCAGAGGCATCAATACTTTTTTACTACTATGAAAATGTATTGTAACTGCTATGATCTGATCGGACAATAAACTGTTGATAATAGGCTTTTTTCCAGGAAGATATTTTGACAAGTCACATTAGGAAAAGCAGCATGATAAAATAACTGATTAGTTTCACTGTCACACTACTGAGGCACTTGAATAAAGGAGCCAGCATTATTATTATTGTTATA
The DNA here is from genome assembly GCA_036024295.1 of Nannoperca obscura. NCBI lineage: Eukaryota > Metazoa > Chordata > Actinopteri > Centrarchiformes > Percichthyidae > Nannoperca > Nannoperca obscura. The sequence goes on from JAVQJL010029461.1 coordinate 6,425, forward strand.
ATTGTGTTGGATTAAACCTCTGCTGCGGTCTGACTCGTGATCTTCTCAATGTCTGTGTTTTATGAAATACAAAAGATAGTAAAATTCACTGGAACTCAAAATGTATGATTTTACATGAACATCAAGCTCAGCAATAACCCAAAACTGAAAGATTTGCTAAAAAAGCATTTTCTAGAACCTACCACTGCCTTTTTTTTTGACAGGCTAAAAATAAAATAACGTGTCCAGGGAAAAAAAGAGGAAGCTCAAACACCAAATCTTAACAGAACATTTCCAGAGTTTCACTCTAATAACAGTTCATTTTATTAAGAGACCACTGTCTTCTCAGATTTCTGGTAAGCATCACTTTAGCAACCTCACAGATTATGTCAGCAGTTACCACCAATCACTGGACATCACCAGGAGCTTTTTGTTATTACACAAGTTTATATTTTTTTGGCGATATGCTCTTTTACTTCCTAACCTCACGGCCGCCTCCAAAGCTTTAACCTGTGCCTTGTGGCGTCTTTGCCCTACGTGAGCCCGGGTTATTTTTTCCAGTGGGTCGGGTGTTCGGGGCAGCTGGATTGTCGGCTGTTTCTCCTCATCATGTGATAGGTTAGTGGTGTCATGGGTGCTGTTTCCAAAGCGAAGTGTTACTGACAAGTGGAGTGACGTTAGAGAGGCAGTGGACCTAACCGGATCTATTAATAGGTGAGTGCTAAAAGTGAATGTATGTGTGGTTGTTTGTGTGTGTGTGTGCGTGTGTGTGTGTAGGAAATAGTTTGCCCATTTGTGAGGACACTAGCCTTTTAATAGCTACTATGAGTTGAGATAAGCAGAGACGGAGAACAACAAAAAGGAAAAGATAGTCTTTGTAAATGTGTGCATCAGTGCCAAAACATAAGGTGAGAGGAGAAATAATCATTTATATTCATTGTCAGTGGCAGTTTTTAGATTTTTTGTTTTTAGGAGCTGCAGGAGATTCAAATACAATGAGGTGAGGCTCATTAGCAGGAAACAGCTGAATCTATTCTTGTAGTCTTTTCTCACATTACCACACAACCACAATCACTTATCAACACGCACATGAGCACACGTGTACCTATGCACACCTGCTTGCCAATTAATTGGCCTGTTAGAGCAATCACACGTTTCCAGGCACCTCTGCGCTGAAAGGTAATTTCAGGAAACTTCGATAACCATTTTGCTGTCTGACCCCCCCCCCCCCCGCTGTGTTTTCACACATGCGTAAATGCACACTGGACAGCGCAGACGTCACTTCTTCCCCACTTCAGACTCTATTAAGCGTTCACATGGACTCCAATGTGAGGGATCTGCTGTGTGTTGTGTTGTGTGAATGAAAGCAAGACGGACGAGGCAGAGGAGAGCCATTACGACTTAAAATACTTATCAAGTAACTTCAACTGACACTAAAACTCAGAAAATATTACAGAAAAGATAGTAGATTGTCAAAACAGGATAATTATCATAACAGCATCTTGTGAAAGCTGTTATTTATGGCTATTCCACCCAAATGACAGCAGGAGCCAACAATCCAGCAAGAGGAGCACTGCTAAAACCGATGTGCTGGCAAGCGCATGCTGTTGAAAACTTTAATATAAGGGCATTGAATAAGCCTTCTGTTAATGCTAACACTGTTCAGATAGACGGATGTCTGAAAACTTGGACAAATAAATCCTGCATGGCTAGAGGGACAAATCTGGATGAACTTATCTTTAACTGAACACACTGCAGTTGGAGCCATTTTTAAAGGTTGATGTTAATTTGCATTCTGGTTGAAAGTTAGATGAGAAGATTGATAGACTCTCAGGTTAGCTTGGGAAGTTGGGGGCACCCGACTCTTGAAGAATTACTGCTATTTTGCTATTTTACTAGCTAACTTATTCACCGTCACTTTTGTTCGATAAGTCGTTGCCTGCTGGCTGAGCGTGCCCTCTGCTGACCGCCTCTGAGCTCATCCTTAATTTCATTTATATGTTTTATTAATTCATCCATCAGCTTTCATAACACATGCTAGCCTGGAGCGATGGACACAGTGTTGACGGGCCGATTTGTGGAGAGACGTAATTTGTTTCTCTTTTAAACCTCTTTTTTAAGTTAAAATGTTGCATTGAGGCTTTGAATCACATTTGTAGTATTTCGTATGTTAACACAAAGTGAGATTTGGTGAGAAACATAAAAAAAAAACAGTACCTAGCTTGAGAATTGTGTTGCGTATGGTGCTAATGGTGCAACAATTATTATTATTTTAGAAACATGATAATAATTTCAGCATCTTAAATCAGTTCAGATTCACAATCTGTAGAATGTACTTAGTGTTTGACTATTTGTTTTGTATTTGGAAGACAACTCTTCCACTGGTTATACAAGTAGCCTAGTTAGCAATTCTACCACATAGCAGGCTACCAATGTTTTTGGTCTTTTGTAATGGTCTCTCATGAGCCATCGTGGCCGCCTGCTGATGCACAGTAGGACTGCATGGTGTTGTTGTGACCTGAACCTTTTTTGAAATGGGTTTTTGACATTGCAGTGTACATTTAGGACTATGACTCAGGAGCAACATCCAGGGCTTCCTGGTTACTTCATATGTGATAACAACACGGCACAGGCAAAAATACACGAATGTGCATTGCTCACGTGTCTGTGAAGTCAGTTCATAGTCACATGCGTCCTGTCTGTCAGTGGAAAAGCACACACACACACACACACACACACACACACAGGAGGAAACTCAGACGACTTTGTATTCGTGTGGTATTCTCGTTAACCCTGGGCTTTCTAGCACCTGCTGTGTTTCATATTCAGTGAGTCTTCTAATCAGCTGCGTGGTCTCCTAACCGGGGAAAACAACCGTGAGAAAAGAACATCTATTTACAACCTGAACCTCGCCGTCCAATTAATCACCAGGCAGCCAACAGGCCTACTAAAATTAAAAAGAGCAACAGCTGCCACAGCAAATACAGATCGAGAGGGAGACGAGGGAGGAGATGTGAAGACGTATTAAAGTGCTCAACGTAAGACTGAAGAGGAGGAAGAGCAGATGAGGAGAAACACAAGCAGACAAACGAAATACACACTGCTGACACATCGGTGACCTTTACCCTCAGACGAATTCATCAACAAGGGAGGTCCACGCAAGTGCCCGTTTATTTTTGGACACTGGCAGAGGCACACGGGGACATGTGCGATGTCCTCCTCCTCCGGTAAACTCACACACACTCGCTTTTACATGCACAGCTCTGCACTAAAAGACACACACACACACACACACACACACACACACACACACACACACACACACAGAGGCCCTGAGGCTGACATCGACTTAGCCCTCGGGGTCCGAACTAATTTGCTCACAATCTAACACAGTAACTCCCTGCAAACTCCTCCAGACAACTGTCTAAATACTCACCCTGCTGCAAGGCACAACTGATTTGTTTCTGTGTGTGTGTGTGTGTGTGTGTGTGTGTGTGTGTGTGTGTGTGTGTGTGTTTTGCATGCACCTGCAAACAAGATGCATATGTGTATTTGTCATTCTAATAAAGCAAATTCAACTTGAATGCTGTATGTGTGCACGTTTGTGTACACGTGTGCACACTTATTTGGGTACAGACAGGCGGCGTGGAAAGTGCGATCAACACTAATCACAAGTTAAGAGCATCGCTGTCCTGAGGAAACCAGGTATCTCCAAAATCCATAAAAACAGCCTCCTTTTCAGCTTTATAGCAATTAATTATTCAGCTTTGACAGTGATAGAATCCATTGTGTTTAACCATATTTTACAAGACTAATGCATCAATTGTGAACTTCTAACGAGTGATTCTGATAAAACGTGTAAAAGTCATGAGGTGACTGATGATTAAATGACTTTCAGTGTGTCTTTGGAGCTACTAAAGAGGCCCCCGTGAACTCCAGGGATGCAGACGTTCTGTTAGAGTTAAGCGTAGCAAAAGGTAAGAATGAGTAAAGACAACAAGAGAGGGAGGGACAACAGCAGTAAGTGGCGACAGATATGACCTGTGGGTGTCTCTCAGTGTGTCTAACTGTCACGTCTCAGTGTGTTTACTGCTGCTGCCCCGGGCTTTTTGTCCCAGCTAAAGTAACTTCCTCCACAGGATCCTGTATCCTCATCCTCGGCTGCTGAGCGAGAACACATTTGCATAATCCTTGTGAATGCATGCCTGTAAAGATCCCTCGTAATCATCGCAGCCGTGTAGGTATCAGTTTCTATACGAATTCTTTCAGTAAGCCGGGCATCATGGGATACTGTCCCAAAGAGGACAACCAAACCCTCTATGAAGCCTACAAGCTGCCACTGCAGCTTCTAATGAAACAGCAGCAGATTTGTTCACTTCTTGGAAGTACAGCGTTACCACACTATAGATTAAATGACTTATTCAGATGGGTGTTTTTTTTGTTTTTTTGCAGCGCGCTCAGTCGAGGGATGGTGAGGTGTGAGTGGAAACACTGAGCCAATCAACCTGAGCCAGCGAGCCCAGTGTCTGTTGACCTCCCCGTCTCCGGTTTCCCTCCTGTTCACTTGAAACCGGCTGTCAGTCACTGCACAACGAGAACACACACACACACACATGCATGATCCCCATACGTCTCGCTGGTGAGGAGGCTGCTCTCATTCATTCCACCTGGACTGTAACCTCTACCTCCGTCACATCCTCCTCGCTCTGAGACGGGAGATCGGCTTACTCTGTGTTTCTCTGGCCTCTCCATATTATTATTGTTTTGTTCGCAGCTGCATTCGACCTCCACAGGCTGGATAAGCAGATATGAACTTATCCAAGTGGTCAAAATAAATGAATAAACTGTGCATAAACATTTACATCCCAGGCGTTAAGCTGGCGATCTTCCTGAGAGCTGCTTCTGATAAGTGAGCAGACAGAGAGCCAGTGCTTTTGTTCAAGGTCACTTTTACAGACAACATGAGTGTTGATGGACACGTTGGTTGTTGCTGTAAGCACTGGACCTCTGACCTCTCGCTGCAGGGCTGCCTCGCATGCCGTCCATTTCATTGCATTTATTCAGAATGACTTGCAGTGAGCGAGCAGACGGGTTCAGAATCTTGCTCATTGTCATTTTGACCAGATACGCTGCCTTTGGATGGATGCATTGTAGTTTCTGCTTTTCCCACCACCTATAAAAGCTGTTAAGTTGACGTTTAAAGCTTGAAAATGCCCTAAAAGTGACTCAAATCATCTTACATTAAATTCACCCAGACCTGGGTTCACAGCGTATGTGAATCTGTGCCAAAAGCTGTGCCACAGTTCACTAATTATGACTGCGATGGGCTCCGACTGCAAGCCAATGTTGTTTTTATGCAAACTACAGGACACACTATCCGTGTAACCAAAGAAAACTGGAGGGTAACTTTACCAAATGAAACGATTTGACACTTAAACTAAACAAAAGCGGTGAAACACAGTCACAGTGGCATGAGATCTCAGCAGAGATGTGATTGGATCCTTTATGGCAGATTCAGGTCCAGTTTTCCATAAACATTACTGACGATGAATAATCAGGATGGTTCCCAATCAGCTCTGTACTGCTGAACTACTGTGGAAAATAAATGTCCATGTCAAAGTGACCTTACAGGGTTTTAGAATTACTGATTGTGCAAAGGGCGTTATTATTGTCCAAATACAATAATTATTGATTATGTGTCATAAGGTTGAAATAGGCTGGAAATCTGAAGGATTAGCAACTTTCTATAAACAGTCACTGTAGGAGGGCGTGGCAGGTCATTGAGAAAACCCGCAACACACGTTTATTGTGTGTTAAGATTATTACATAAGACAGGAGTGTGAACTTTGTTGAATCCAAACAATCTGTTAAAACATGACTGTAATTTAAAGTCTGAATGATTCTGAATCAAATTTAAAACCACACATTTTCAACCTACTTGTGATTGGTTTAGTAACATCCTACATAACGCACCTCAAACTAACTGTATTTATTGTTTTAGGAGTCACATTTACTTTGACAGTGGAACAGCTATCAGTGTTCATTTGCTAAGTGACACCTCCTGATAGTGGGTTAGCAGTAAGTAGTGAAGTGTGTGAGCTCAGCAGGACTGAATTAGGAGCAGCGAGAGGCTGAGTCGGGCTAATTGGGAGCGACGGGGCCTGGTCAGTCACTACTGTTCACCTCACGTGCACTATTGTACATTTCACTGCACCAGGGTTTCTTTATTTTTAATTTATTATTCCAAATGCATGGACATAATGTTCAAATCTGACATCTTTTAACTTTTTCACCTACTCTTCATACTCACTTCATCCTTTCACTAAGACATTTCATTCAAAACTTAAACAAGCCTCCACCTTTTGGACTTTATTGTTCAGAGTTCAGAGTTTTTCTGTGATCGCAGTTTAACCCTTGTGCTACCTTGCCGGGTCATATTGACCCAGTGTCTCCTCCAGAGGGTAGCACAAGGGTTACGTTCAAGGTTCATCTGTCTCATTGACTTACACTTACACCCATTGACGCTTCAACTGCTCTCACCCATGAGGTGTCATAGCAAGTAACTTATATACCTCAACTAAACTTTAACTGTCTGAAATTTCAACTGCAATCGACTGCTTTCACTACTTACACGTCAATGACATTTCAGCTGCTATCGTCTGACATTTCCATCACATTCATCTTTCTCTTGAACTGACATTTGTCCTCTGACTGCTTACACTTTGACACTTAAAACCCTTTCAGTAAAAAAACACCCACAACTTCTGGTGTTCATACACAAAATACTGCAAGTGCTTTAGTTTTTTGTAAAAATACCACTTCAACTGCTTTCGGTGTTTTAACAAAAGACTTTCAGCAGTAATCCCAGCTGCTTTTTTTAGTTAACCATTAAAAACATGACATATGTCCAGCATAAAGGATGATCAGCATGGCACTGTTGGTCAATACTTAAAATGCTTTTTGGCTACAGGCAATTATGAAGCAGAGCTCTGTATTGTGTGTTTGTCCATTAAGTGAGTCATATATCCATTTAGGGTCAGGCTGCTGAACTGGCCCAACAGGACCTATGCAGACCTTGTTAGCTCACTCCTTAAAACTGCACGGTTTAATGGAGCTAACAATAACCCCAGCAACAGAGCGCTATACAACTGCACCTTAATGCTCACAGCCTCACGACATAATGGTTTGTTCACATTTCTCAGATGACTTCATTGTCCTACACGTGACCAGTTGTTGTCAGATCAGATCGGCAGTTTCCAGCCCAATCACAAGTTAAAACCCGCCCGATTCAATCACGCAGTAGAAAACACATCACGAGCATACAAAGCTTCATATCATCCAATAACCAAACATCAAATGTTAGATAAGTAGTCGCAAACCCACAAAGAGTGCAGTCAGACAGATAAATGCACCTCTGACATCTCTGAAATGTCTGAAATGTAACCCCCCCCCCCCCACCACCAAAATCCATAGTACCTGCAGCCCCTCCGCTCCTCTGGCAGAATGTTAATGTGCTGCTGTTCACTGTGAGAAAGCGGAAGTTGGAGTTGAATGTGATCATTAATCGTGAACCACAATGGCTTCCATATGGAGAGGGCATGGCTGTGCATAAAGAACGTCAGCGCACAATGTGGCTAAACATCTCTCACAATCAAAGCCTGTTGTGGGGAGGGGGGGGGCACTCTTTACTGTAATGTGCAACATGACAGATTAGGCAACAAATCACACATTAACAAAAATCACATTGTGTGGATAAAGAAGGAGAGGAAGAGGTAGAGTGGGATACTTTGACCTGGAGACGGGAAGTAGGGGGCGGTCCAGTTTAGCGTGTAAATCGTGCAGGTTGAATGGCTGCCAGGTGTCCGAGGCTGCTTCTCACACACTGAAAGACACAAGCAGAAGGCGCTTTAAGTCCTCAGACGAGGAACGGGAGGTGAAGCAAACAGTCCGTCTTCTTACCACAAACAGGATCGAAACACTGACCCCAACCCTTTATACGAGGAGCTCTCCTCTCTGAGAAGCAGCCCTCCGAGGATCAGAGTTTGGAGTCGGCATGGAAACAAATCATTCCCTGGCTAACGGGTGGAGGTTCAATTAGATGCACTGCCTCGAACAGACTAGAATTCAATTATGTAAAGAACGAGTTACGGTTGAAGGATGGAAATAAACAAGGTGCTCTGATGTTTTATTCATCCCACACCTCAAAATACATCCTGCCTTAAACAGCAGCAGCAGCCGGCTTTAGCTCCAGTGTCTGGAGCTTTTTTCCATCGCGCTTAGCCTTTAGGTCCTCAAATTAGAAGGGTAGCAATTTACATATTTGCAACGACTGCTGTGACTTTCATTATTTTACTGCAAGAAGCTAATAGAGCTACACAGTCACTGCAGCGTCCTGATAAAGGAACATGCTCTTTAGAAAGATTACCCCAGACAATAATTCAATATAGTGACAGCTTTGAGTAAAGAGATTCTCACTTTAATATTTATCAACCCTAATGACCAAACCATTTCTAAACAGCAGATGTGACAAAATTAATAAATGGCAGATAACACAACATAATGTCATCGTATATAAGAACATTTTGAGTGTTTATTGAAGTCGTAATCCTCAAGATTTCAGTGACATTTGAGTGGCTATTGAAACAGAAAAGACTTGCAGATAATAAAGTGTATAAAAAATGGTAAAACTGTAAAGTTTATAGTAACAAATACGTTTAAATTATAATCTTAACATATTCATGAAATCAAAACATATTTTGGACACAATTTCAGTGTCTGCATTTTTATAATATCATGATTGACAATATATATATCAGACTGTATATATCTCTGCAGCCATCTCCTGATGAAGGCCGTCCGATGCAGTTAAAAGCTCAGGAAGAGATCTAGGTAGGGAGTGTGTGTGTGTGTGTGTGTGTGTGTGTGTGGGGGGGGTGTTATTGTCGGCCAGCGGGAAGATATCCAGCTTCTCCTTCCAACTGTGGTGTCCTTTTCCTGAGCTCTCGGTGCGTGCTGACCCTCACAGCCTGTGGCGTCACTTTAGCATGCAGAGCAGCAGCTCTTCAAACGCCCACCACCAATGAATCATGCACACACACACACACACACACAACATTTAATCTCATCCGCATAGCCGACAGCTCGTTAATTCTACACTCCATAAAGGCGTGAAGAGCATTGCATCAATATTTAACACAATCACTTTGCTGAGACCAGCAGATAAAACACACACACACACACACACACACACACACACAGGTAAATACAATAGTTAATCATCATAAATGGTGTGTGTGCTGCGTGTTATAAATTCTCACATTTGTAAGTGCGTACATCATGAGCGCCTGCAGTCCGGTTAGGCTTGACCCTCGATAACATGGAGGAAATAGACGAGCCACATTGATGCAGCTGAGGTTGTTCCCAGCACACCTGCAGCAAACACACACTTCCTGCTCAGAAACTCAGCAGGTTGATCGGGTCCTGACGGAGACGACAGCCTGCGACAATAAAGGGACACTCCAGCTATGAGGAAATGAAAAGAGGCCCGCACATCTCTTTTTTTTGTCATCTGTGACAAATAAATATGAATTTCCTCCTCTGATTACTAATGGTGACTTTTTATACTGAATCTAAAACTCATCAATATGCACGTGGCAGACAAATTAAGGAAAAAGCAGTCTGTGAGCTCTACTGGAGGGATAAACAATATTCTCCTACAAAATATTCCCTCGTGTGGTGTTTCTATCAAACACGACGCTCCAAAAAAAGTGTTAATTGAAAAAAATTCAATTTTTAGGAAGAATATGTGTTGGAACTATTGTTTGGTGAAATACAACATATAACTCAGCTTTAGTGTTTCACACCAAGATAGCTGTTGTTATGCTAAGCTAAGCTAATCCTGTCCTGGCTCCAACAGAAATGAGACTGTCGTCTCTTCTGACTCTCGTTGGGGGGAGAAAAAGCAAATTAACAAATTTACAGAACAGTTTGACTATTTTATTTTAGAAGAATGATAGCATTGATGTAGCTTTTGGCTAACTAGCCCCACTAACACCTATAGTGCATAAACTGAAACAGAAACACACACGGCAATCCAACAATATCATTTAAGTTTTTCATTTTATTTAACTTTTAATTTTAAGTGAGGGAAGTTTTAATTTTGACATCCAGCCCAGTTTGACAGATGATTGAAAACCTACAGTTGACAGAGTCATGAGAGGATTGACCTTCTCTTGCTGCTCTCGGTACCTCAAAGGCATCTTAGCAGCCATCTCTGCAAGTGATTCATTGGCTTACAATCCACATACACACACACACACACACGCACATGCATGCACACACGCCAAGCTGAGCGCGTCACATCAGAAGGTCAGTATATGGAAAGATGGAAGGTGACACCTCCTGACAGAGACCCCACCCCCTCGTCACCACTCTGTATCCTCTGTTCACAAAGGAGCTGGACAATGAGGAGGACTATGAGGTACACATACACACACACACACACACACCCCAGTATGAGGCCCAATCAGTAGCCACGTCTCATCTCAACATGCTCGCATGTCTCAGGTTGATGCTGAAATCCCATCCACTCCGTGACATGGTCAGACAGATGTCAGCAACTGTGCACGGAGCTGCTCAGTGTCCTGCTGATAGCCACGCCAGCAGACTGTAACTCTAGTGATTTGCCGTGGCAAGAACTGCGGGCTGTTAAAAAGAGAAAATATGTGTGGCTGTGTGAAAAGGCCAGCACTCGGGAGGAGGAGAGGAAATAACACCAATCTGATGAAAACACTTGATATGCAACGTGATCTCACCAAGTTGCTGATGAAAAGCCCACCGGTGAGGGAGAGGGGGAGCTGCCTGAGTGCCTCCACCACCGAGTGAACAAGAGAGTCACACTGTGTTGTATTTCAAAAGCCTCTCAGCTGGCGTCTGGTACACGGATCTGTTCTTTACCAGCCAACGACTTAGCAATATGCAAGGGAGCATATGCAGACCCGGGCGCTCATCCCTACCACTGTGGTTACATAATCCACAAACTAGTCCTCACCCAGTGTTCCACCTCTCTCTGCACCCCTTTCGACTTCACCTCTTTCACCCCCTCTTGTCTCCTCCGCTGGGCTTCCCCTCTCTCTCTCTCCTCACCTCACATATTCCTCCCTCATCTCTCCTTCCACTCTGATCTCCTTCTCTCCTCTCCCTCCTCCACCCGCCATCAAATGGTAGTATGTATCTGCTCGCCCACTGCCGTCGGCTAGGGCGGCGCTTTGAACCCAAGGATGAAAGAGCTGATCCTGTAATGAGAAACTTAATGCAGAGAAACTGTTTGGCTGTAACACACACACACACACACACACACACACGCGGGCTTTGAAAAAGTGAATTTTACAGTGCTAGTCTGCTCACAGCTCGGCTGCATGTCTAATGCGAGCTATTTTGAAATTCCGCTGGCGCATGAAAGTTGAGTTAAAGTGGTTATGCAATATCAAAGTATCACTCTGGCTGGTTGCGGATGGATTGCATGCGTACGTTCAGAGCACGGAGCCGGCCTTTTTACAGATGTAAACAACTGACATGGGTGTTAGCTGTGCTTGTGAACCAGTAAACACTGACTCCACACTCATTAGGCATTACAAAATCCACTTGCATCACATGTTTTATGAATTTGGCCTCGAGCACATTCATCCACACAGGACAGAGGGTCAGAGATGGTTGAGGATTCTAGTTTTGGGACAACAAGGACTTTTCAGGATGTTTTCCAGATCATGAAACCTTAAAGGAACATTCTGGTTCATAACAACAGACTTCTTGTTTTTGAAGGTTTGGTCATATTCCTATTAGTAAAAATAACATTGCACCCAGTAACATAATTGCTGAGATGTCATCTTATCTCACTCCTGTGTAATAATGTCCCTCGCAGTCAAACTGCTGAAAGTTTCTCAACCAAACCACGAGGGAGAGGTGAGTGTCGGCCCTCGAATGTGTGTCATCCTTTGAGTCCATCAAACAACCGCCTTCCAGGAATCAGAAGAATGCGGGAGCACAAAGTCGTCTGTAACTGCCACCTGTGCACCGAGAGTCAAGGAGCTCACGTCATTGTCAGGCCAACAAAGGACAAGGTGGAGAGGACATTGTTCGAACCTCAGTTTCTGGATCTTTCTGTCCTCCTCAGACAGGACAGATCCAAAGTACAATACACTGAAATTCCTTTGTGGGGGTTTAAAAGCTTGGGCGCAGTCAATTCTCAGCACTAGCAACTAGCAACATGATGACGTACAGGATGCGTCAACAATTGTTAAACATGTGAACTGATATCACAAAGCTAAAAGCTGATTAGCAGGATTTCTGTCTAAGAAGACATCAGATGGATCGAAGGAGCAGAAAGACTTGGAGTGGTGGAATGAAAGTCGTATCGACCCACAGAGCAATGATCTGAGGCTGATGTTACTCTTGCTGACAGTTTTCCCAGCAGCACTTGCTCCTGAGGAGCCCTAAAATCGGCACAGATGAGAATCTTTTCCATTCCACCTTGACCTTTCGCTTGAATATCGTGTAGCGCATCAGGAGGCCATTTACTCTCTCGGCTAGTGAAATATTTAAACCGCGGGAGGGGGCTGCTTAAAGTGCAGAGCTGATTCCTCACGCCTGTCTTTTCTGAGTGAAATACGACTGTTGAGCCAGGAGCCGACGGCGCCGCATCTATTTTGATGTGAGCCATAAATGAAACATGGCGGTGGGGAGGTGGAGGCTGGACAGACACAGAGCATTTCGGTCCAGTCTTTAAATGTATGATTTAAAGCCCAAACCCAAACAACCTCACCTGCTCTTCTTCAAGAGCAAACACTGATTACGTTTAGAAGCAGGCAGCTTTCACATCTCCTCATAATCACTTCTCATTCCATCAGCCATTAAAGTCATAAGGAGGGACACGAGGAGCGCAGGCAGAGGAATGGTGATGGATGGTTTTCCTAATACTCCTCGGAGCGACGAACTGTCCGCCAGATGTACGAACTGGCGTTTGTACCTCGCAGAGAGGAATTCTCCAGCGGTGAGTCATCTTGGGGTGGTTCCCTCCACGTCACATGTACAGAAACACATGGCAACCAGCACAGTACTGCATTGTACACAGCTCACTATTAATATATGCGTCCTTAATTATAGACATATTATATCATATTTTCTAGCAGCCACTCAATAGTAAATCATCCTTTTGTGTCTAAAATCTACTAATTGCTAATTTCCCGCCCTGAACTGACTGTTCAGTTTGCCACTAGCCGATTTTATCAGCTGTAGCTAGCTAGCAAACTAGCTAGTTAGCCCAGACTCCATGAGTTCGCCAAAAGCGCTGTCTCCGTCTGATCGTTCAAGCTCTGAAATATGCACTTGATGGCTACAATCATGATATAATGCTTAAAGATTTAGGATAACGTTGCTGCCCCTGAAATGCAGGATCCTCACCAGCTAATGATCCGTGTAGAAGGCACGTTAAAAGAGCACTGGATGCATCCTACAGGAAAACATATGCTACATATACATATACAAAGGGTAGGACTGAAACAACAACTTTGGCTGGGGAGGCTGATCCTGATAGGATAGCAACACTAAACATGAATGGTTTATGGGTTTGGTCTTCCTTATATCAACCACCTGCCTCCCTCTTCCCTGATTCTGTATCACTATTGCAATTTGTAAGTGAAAGTTTGCCTGTTCTTGGAGTGGCCAAAACAAATGCAGCCTTATCTCTACGGTGCAGAGACAAGAGCAGTTCCACACACTGAGGCAGAGATTAGAGAGACACTGCCTGGGCTTCCTATTATTAGAGTGGAGGTTTATGGTCGGAGAGAGCTGCAGGGAATCACTGAGATTAAATTACAGAGACAGGGAACATCAAATACAGGAGTAACTTCCCAGGCTGAGGAGAGAAGGATGGGGTTCGGATGAGTCGGGAATATAGAGGAAGAGATGTGTGAGCAGTTTGAGAGAGAGATGTATTACACCAAACCCATCTCCATCAGCTCCTCTACGCCTGGTTGTCCTCAAACACACCACCAAGCAAGAAGCAAGGCCTCACTGGAGAAATGTGGCTGTACAATTATACAGATACCTCATCACAAGAGGACCTCAGTGAATATCTGACGGCACAGATACCATCCTGTGGAAGGAATGATATGTGTGATATGAGATATGTGCTGATTCTTGTGTTTGCACAAACAACATCCAAGCTACTCAGAGAAAATCAACAGACATTTCCGTTGAAGTGACTTTCTGTAGTTACGATGCAGAAGCATGTTGTTCTTTTGAGAGACTCTGACAGATCCATGAAGCAACATGTGAACAGTAGTTAAAACAGTATCCGTTTGTTTATGGGGGGGTTATTAAAGTTGGTTTGGCTAATAGTTTACAGATCTAGCAAACACAAAGCAACATTATCATTCATTTGGAGTTGTGATTGTTTCCGCCTGATGAATGTTAAATCCACTGTTCACTCTGCTTTTAGCTCTGTTTTGGTCTCCACCTGAGCCACCTGAGAAAGACATGTGGCTCTTTAGCAGCTCAGTGATCCAAACATAGTGGATCAGCTAGCTGCTTATTTTGTCTGTGGGTTTATCAGAGCTTTCCACTGCAAATAGCTGCCTGCTACAGGAGCAAACGATGAGCCTGAAAAGGATAAAGGGTTGAGTAACAGAAGCTAGAGGCGAACCTGGATGTGTCGTCAAGACTTTGAATGTGGAAGCAGTGGTTCTGACATTTCCTTTCTTTAATGCTTAGAGATCAACTGTGGTGTTTGAGCACCACACATCTTTTTCCCAACGATTGAATTTCCGTAAAAGGCACACTTTTCTTTGTCTGTAGCCAAGTTGGTAATCAATAGTCATGCTAACTTTGTCAACTTTTTATTTCAGTTTTAAACATTTTGTGCCGCACAAAGACGTACATATGAGTGCGTATGAGTATTTGAAATCTGATTATTGTAAAGGTATTGTTAAACACCACCTGACAGGAGTATGAACCCCCCCCCCCTTTTTTTTAATTAATAACAACAATGGAGGTTTAAAATAAAGTGATAGCTCACAGCTCAAACGTCTAGCTGCACTACAGAGATCTGTTCCTCGCTGATTATCTGTATAGGATCCAACACCTGAGCGACCCTGAAGTGTTTTCTCAACCTCCCACATCATAAATAACAAGGTTATACCTGGCAAGACATATTCAGTGCATTTATTTGGCTTTGGTAAAGTGCCCGGGCCTAATTCAACAGCAAGTGCACTCCTTTCTGCTTCAGCAAGCCATTATCAACATGAAAAGGTGAGGGGAATGTGTTGTCATGGCTACATGCTTTGCCAGTAATGTAGTCGGAAGGACGTCTGTGTATCTTCATCCTTTGTCTCTGTTGTTTTCTACTTCTCTTCCTGCAGGCCTGCCTGCTTTTCCAGCTTCTCTTCATGCCTCTGACTTGACCTGACTACTCAACATAACTCCACAGCTGGACCCACCCAGGTTCCTCAGAAGGGTATTCATTCCACTGCAGGCGTTACGTCAGCGCAGGTTATGATGAAGGTGCGACAGAAAAAGGTTTGTTCCACGCCGTATTTGCATACAAGTAGTCCCTGCTGTGAAGTCAGGCATGGTTGGCTGGTGGAAGGAGCAGGGAGGAGGGGTAGCATGAGAGGCGAGGATTCTCCTACGATGACGCAGAAACCCTGCAAGGTCTATTTTTAAACCTATTGAAGTGTGCAACACCCTTTCGGCACTGTTACCTTCAACTACGCCTTCAAACCAAAACAAACAGAGACGGAGAGGCAGGCATGGAGTGAGAAAGTGCAGTAGCAACAGTGCATTCAGCTCCTTCCTCCCCTTTCTTACAGAGCCACGATGAAATATGGATTATGACTCCATATTGCGGAGATGTGGTGCTTTTAGGTTGAATGATTGTCTGGCTTGGAATAAGAATAGGGTCGAATGGATGATCCCCACTAAAATGACTTGGCAGCACTTGAAAGCAGCGACTGACTAAGGTTCTGTCCTGGCCAAACACAGCACAGCCTGTATTCATTGAAGTCTCAGCTCCGGGTTTATCAGCCCTCAACACAGCCTGGACGGGGCTTTTTTATATCCTCTTTATCTTCCCCTCTCTCTGGTCTTTTTTCTTTCAATTAAGTAGAAATGTTGAGTCCTTCTTTGATTTGCAGATGTGCGTCCCGCTCGTGTGGCGGTATCTCTGGCCCGCCAGCCTCTGAAATGTCACCAGCATACTGTACATACCAAACTCAGTAACCATGAACAGGTGCTAACCTCACTTTCTAACATCCCTGAAGGCAACAGCTCTGACCACAGGCTTAATATAGAAGTGATCAAGGTCAAACCCTACCAGCATCCCATCCAGAATCTATGACCGTCACTTTCTTCATGACTTTACACCAGATTACACGATATCACCTGAAACCCTCGTCTGGTATCAACTACAATCCAAAACACGCAGGATTTCCCCTCCCGGCTCCTCCCTCTGCTCTCTGGCATTGTGCTGAAATACTTGCACTCACCTGTCCTTGCTGGAAGCCTTGTGATATGCAGCACTGTTTTATAACACATCTGCACTTTCGGCTGACTCACTCTGTCTTGCCCTTTGCCTTGTAAACACTGTGTTTAAAGCGCCTCAGCTACTTGGATCTTCAAATTGAGGCTTTAAATGCGTGTTTGTTAGAACAAGTGGATAAAGTCAGCAAATGTGGCGATGTAATTCAGCCACTCTCATGTCTGTACACAATCGCCAGCAGCCGGTTAGCTCATCTTGGATAAAGACTGGAAACAGCTAGCCTGGCTCTGTTCGATGTCTTGGCCGCGAGAAGTTGCCAGGCAACCAGCAGAGACTCCAGGAAGTCCCCCAGAGCACCTTGTTGTGCGCATACTTCAGCTTTTGTACAGATTAAACAAATGAGATGTCTAACATGTTAATTAGCCAGCTTTAGAGGGGCTGCTAGGCAGATTTTGTAACCACTGGGAAGAGACAGGCTAGCTCTTTCTCCCTGTTTCCAGTCCTTATGCTAAGCTAAGCTAACAGCTAGCCTGCCTCTGTCCAAAGGTAGGCATCGTATATCCTCTTCATGCTTTCCAAGATGTCAAATTATTCATTTAAATGACACAGTTGTAGTTAAATTTCACAATTAGGTATTCAGTGTATAAATTTAATATATAAATATAAATTAAAATGAGCCTATTCCCATTTTTTGTTGCTAGCTTTAAATGTGTTGGTAGGTGGATTTTGCTATGTGGAGAGAACCAGGCTAGCTGTTTACCCATTTCTAGTCTTTATGCTATGCTACGCTAACTGCTTGTCATCTAACTTACGGAAAGAAAGCAAATAAGCAAATTTTCAAAATGTCCACCTATTGTTTTATTAGGTGTTTATACCATTCAAGTTATTATGGTCTTTCTTTGCTTCAGTAGATGTTCTTTGCAGCACAGCATTCCCCTCGGCTTAGAAACACCCTGCAGAACAAACACAAGTCCTGCACTGGCGGGCGCGTGAGAGATACAGTATGATCAGGAACTGTGTGTAATATGTGAAGCTCATGTCAGGAATGCATGGGGGGGGGGCACACTCTGAAACAGACAAGATGGAGCCACAGCAAGGCAACACCCCGCACCCTGGGAGTCTCCCAGCTGGTGTGACACCAGACCATCTGTGGGCCTGTTTATCCCAGAGAGCTGAGGTGGTCATGTGGCACTCTGTGTGTGTGTGTGTGTGTTTTGAATATCGTTTTCCACTCGGGCTGCAAGGCTTGACAGACCTCAGTACCTATTGAAAAGGGACAATTTGGGATGAGGACTGAAATAGTTTCTCTGGTACAGGCCGACCCAGTTAATTACAGCAGTGCACACAATGGGGAAATGGACTTCTGGTGTGGATAGTTAATAGCAACTGACTGGATATGCACCTTAAAATATTTACTGACCACCATAGTTTACTGACACCACGCTCACTTTAACACATCCCAATGAGATGTGCACAGCTCTAAGCTGTCAGCCACATAGGGTGTGTTATGAAAGCAAAGACTGGTGTCCCTGTACACAAAGGCAT
This sequence comes from Nannoperca obscura, assembly GCA_036024295.1. Classification (NCBI taxonomy): domain Eukaryota; kingdom Metazoa; phylum Chordata; class Actinopteri; order Centrarchiformes; family Percichthyidae; genus Nannoperca; species Nannoperca obscura. The sequence continues at coordinate 24,483 of JAVQJL010029461.1, forward strand.
TGACATAACTCACAGCATCAACCAGGAATGTTTTAGACCTGACTGTGTCGTACAAGGGTGGAATTGCAACTCGCAAAAGATTATCATGTATTTCGTGCCCTACTTTGAGACTAAACTACCAAACTGTATAAAAAGTTAAAACTAGCTCCATCCCAACGAGCTACAACAGTTAAAGAGACATAAGCATCGGCTTTAACCAGATTCTGGTGATATAATGCCGTATTTATGAATCTTTCAATATAATCGTATCGTTGCATTGTCACTTTTACTCAAGTGTAAAGACTCAGTTCTTCCACCGCTGCAGAAACGTAACAGTTGTTTAAATGAAGTTTTCTTTTCATATAAAGCGAAGAGCAGCAAGAGAACGCACAGAAGGAAAGTAATTACATAGCAGTGCTGTAAAGTGACACGTAAGAAAATGATATCGTCGTTTATGAGCATCTAAAACAGACTTTAGGTGTGTTCAGATAGCAAAGTGTGCACAGCTAGTCTTTGACAAAGAAGGGAGGAGGAATTAACGCATAAAAAAACAACACACAAGCTCTTTCCCTCTTAGACCTTTTGAGTCGTACAGAATTGCAAATGTGATTGTCTTTGGCGAGTTAAGCTGTTGGCGCTCTAAACCTTGAACGTTTGGCTTGTTCTTTACTTCATGTGGCATCCAAGCAGCCAGCTAGTGGGACTAATGCACCCCGTCCCATGCCGCCAGTTTAATTGGGGTTTTTGAGCTTGTAAAGGGCGAAACCGACACATACGAGTCTTAAAATAAACGAGAGGGGCTGGGTGACACTTTAAATGTAATGTGATGGTTCGTACTGCAGATCATTAACGCCTCGCCCAGTGAGATCAGATCCAAAGTTTACAGACAGATCGCAGTCAAGCGGCCGTTTTTAACCTCAAGTCAACCTCATGACGGAGTGGCAACTCCCAACGTGCAACTATCAAGAGCATCATCTGCTCAGGCCGAGGATTGCTCAACGGCAAACGCTCCTGCTGGTTAAATATGATGAAATACATGTTACCTTCGTGTGTTAACGAGCAATAAATAAGTCCGCTTTGCACAGATCATGTTCAACTGTAGTTTATTTTATTAAAAAGACCAGGGTGCAAATATGAAATTAAAAAAAATAAAGACAAGCATATCATTTTTAAGCATTTAATACAAACTTAACAATATAAACTATTTCAGTCCCTCTTGACATGTAAGACACCGACTCAAAATACTTTGTTATACCGTATTTTTTATCAAGTATTGCACAATGTAGGTACAAAATTAATATTCATACGATTACATTTTGTCCATAGTATAGCAAAATCTTTAACCTCTTAACAGAAAATACAATTCATCTTTCAGAAAAAAGCAGATATTCCTACACTTGAATTCCACCACTAAAGGAATACTCTGTACACAATCTTTAGAATATGATGTTTTTTTTTTTTTTTTTAATGATGGATTTCTTTAACAATTATCCTTTAAAAAAAGAAAAAATAAGGAAACGCTGCTGCAGCCATCACAGATCACTGGAGTAGTAAAAAGATATAAATGCAACACCATGTCATAGAAACAATATATACTCTGATATCTTACAAACTCTGTACTAAATTAAATTATACAATTAGAAAAAGACCAAGTAACCCCACTTAGTAGTGCCAATTCATAAAAACCAGCCTTGTCTTACCACCTGTAAAATACTGTAAGAGGCCAAAACTTGAAGCTTGTAGTTTTTTTTGTATTTTTATAAGTTTTTGGAGAATTTTCTCAACATGGTAAAAAATTTTGTGCTTGGTTGGCAAAAAGGAAAAAGAAAAACAATGATGCATGTTGAATTGAAGGAACCAAGCTTGGATGTGTTTGTACAACAAGCTTTTAGTAGAAACAAACTCAAGGGGGCACAGTAAAAACACCCTTGGGCACATGCGCTTAACTTGACTAGACACTATATCCTTGAAAGTCCAGTTTCTAAGTGTGCATTTTGTTTTTCCTTCTCTTTGAGCCACCATCATTCATAAATAACATCTCGACGATGAGTTTAGTTAGCCATGACTGGCTGGAATTGCTGGTTAGAATACTGCATGTTGCTCAGACTGAAGTTGAGGCCATCCACAAGGGACTTGTCGTTGAGGCTTCCGTAGGCCGCAAACACGTCAAAGGCATTGTTGTACTGCAGCGGGCCGAGACCCAGGGAGCCCTCCCCGGGGAACACGGCTCCAGGGCTGGCCTGGCCCTGGAGGCTGGGGAACACAAACTCCTTGGCATTAGGGGAGAGAGCAGAGGCCTTCTGCTGCTGCTGCTGCCCCAGGCCCAGCCCGTACAGTGAGTGCATGGAGGTGGAGATGGCTTTCTGCTTCAGCAGGGTGTTGACATTCAGACCCAGGTTGTTGGTGGGGGAGGTGCGGGCCACCTTGGTGCTACTGCTGCTGCCGCCGTTAGCGTTGTTGCCACGGCCACTGCTCTTCATCTTTGTGGAGCCGAATTTGGTGGCGGCAAAGGTGGCAGTGGTGAAGGTTAAGGGCTGGGTGGAGCGCGGCATGAATGAGGGGCTCACGGCAGCAGACTGCCCGAAAGGAGGGGAGGGGGAGCTGGACTCTGAGGAAGCCCCGACGGGGTCGCTGATTGGCATGAAGACCTGGGCCTCAGGATTAAAGCTGTTCTTGATCTCCTTGTCCAGCTCGGACCCGTTCTCATTGTTATCATCCACATATAGCACCTTAACCGGTCCCTTCTCCCCGATCTGGTAGGAAACCTCAAACGGGTCGATCCACACACTAAGGTCCTGAGGGAGATTATTCCTGACGTCTTCGATGTCCAGCCCGCTCTCTTTGGCTGCCTGCTCCACCACAGGGTCCACCTTCTCCCCTACATGGATGCACCTGAACCCTGAACCTTTGTATGGCTTATCCGGATACCAGTGGCCTTCATATTTCTTCTTCAGCTGCCTCTCGAGCTCTTCGCCGAAGATATTCACACGTCGTCGAGGGAGTTTGTTGTATAAATAGGAAATAATAAAGTTGAGTGCTACTTGAATTTCAAGCTGCATAGCTGCTTCGGTGGCGAGGGCGATTCTTTTTCCAGCACAGAGTTGCTTTTTCTGAGCGTTGCAAAAACCTCCAAGGCAGCAGTGAGCGGTGCGATGAAGAGACTCTGACCGAGCGCTTGTTGCCAAAATGAAAATCCTTCCTGCAGCAGGGTTAGGTTCAGGATCCTGAAACGAGGAAGAAAGAAAAAAAGAAAAGCTTTTAGTATTATGAAGCAGTTTGTAGTACAAGCAACAATAACAAAAAAAACATTACGATCAATGACACTTGATCTGTATTAAGCATCCACTCCCCCTGGAGCTCAGCAGCGTTGTGTCTCAGCTGCACAATATCAACAGCTATAAATAAACAGAGGCCACTGGCTCACACACGGTGTCAGCAGCGTGTTCCCCAGCGGTCTACCGGGGCAGAAACATGCAGGCACGGGTTGACCTCTGCGGAGGGCGGCGGGTCTGACAGCAGGTGTCAGTAGTCAGGGAGGGTTTTTTGTTTTTTACTCTCATTTTGGCACGCCGACATGTTTGGGCAAAACTCCTGCCTCGAAGTGGGAGAGTGTTTTTAACCCTTAAAGAACCGGACGCTTCTGCAGCTTCTGCGTGCACCGACAGAGCTACAGTACGGGCTGTTACATAATCTACATTCAAAGTCTAACCACGGCCGTAAAGCTCTTTCTACAACACAGCAAGACACACTGACTCAACTACAACACACACACATACACATATATACACACACACACACACAGTATATAGCCGACAAACTAGCATTTAGCTTGCCACTTAAATGAAGGGTGTCAACAGAAATGTAGCAAGGCTATCGAGATGCCAGATGCTGTTAATATTTAGCTCGACCAGCTGGTTATCAGTTGGTCGCGGTGACATCGTGTGTAGCAAACGAAAATATATTTTACGGGCACTGACAGCAAACCGTATCGATTGGCTTTAATCCGACCGTGTTGATCGATAGCAAACTACGTAGCATTTAAATTAGCTAGTCGGCTACAGCCTGGATATTCGACTTTAACACCAACGTTCAATAAAACCACTGAGTGTCAGTTTGATAATCATTGGGAGATGACACGAAATAACAAACACCTATTACAGTTTCCGAAAAACAAAACCGAATCTTATGTCGACGTTAAAGTTAATATTTACTTACATGGAAATTCACAGTAGGTCCTTCTTGTATTAGTCAGAGTCCGCTCCAGCAAACGTTATGCTTGCGCAGCCGCTAATGTTGCTTTTCTAGAGAGGAGATACAAAATTATGTCGTCTTTAAAATGCTCCAGGCGATTTTGTTTCTGTGGGGTTTAGTTGAATTCCGATTCACAGGCTACCAAGCAAACTCCCCACAGCCTGGGAGTTTTTACAACTCTGCCCTTTAAAACTTGGGCTTATTTGTTTATATAGTAGTCCTCCGCCATGGGCATTGGAGGAGGTGGTGATGCGGCTCACAGAGGTCAACACCCAGTAACGCGTTTTTATTGGCCAAGCGCTGCCTCGTCATGAACAACCACTCCAACTGCCGCTCTGATTGGACGATTCTGTACTCGATCAGCCGCAGGGTTCTATTTACGGTAGTGGTTCGCCTTTCATGTGCTGTGGACTATTTTATCCGAGCAGGTTTTTAGCTAAAACATATTTTGAAAGCATTGTTTGGGGTAAAATATAATTACTGTAACACTATTGAAAAAAATGTAACACCAACATGGTTGAAGGGTAAAAGACGGCCATGTCTGTGCAGGTTTGCTTTATGTGATGTCGAGCCTTCTTAAGGGTCCTCTGTGCTCACAAGTTGTGCTCCGTCATGCATGAAACCTATGGCTGAACAAGGAGTCCATTGTGGTGATAATGCTCAGTAGTCTATAATTACTGTTGCCAACCAGAGTCAACACTGAAATGAAACCACAGTTGGCTCTGCTCTTCCCACTACAGGGTTAAACAGATCTGGATAGCCACTGTGGCGGAGGGACACACCTTTCACTGGTCATGTTCCCTACTCCTCACCGGTGACATTTTGATGTCCCTTGAGCCAGCTGTATCTAAAACCAACAGCCGTCCCTTACTGAAAGTGGTGTCCTATGATACAGCACACTATCCAACACTTTTATACAAAGCAGATGGAATCTAATAGTTGTCATCTGTGTAAATATTGCCATTCTTCTCCCACAGTGTACCTGTTATAAAATGATCTTCATTATAAGGTCTGTGGACTGTGAAAATGAATTGTTACACAATGGATCTGCGTGCCGGCTTCGTGTTTTCGGCAGCTGTGCAGCGCAGGGCTTAAGCTCTCCCGTTTGGCTCAAGGTGTTTGAAGCCACAGCCTGTTCTTACCTAACATGGGCTTCTGCACTGTGTGTTTGCACAATAAATACAATGCCACAAGAATTATACAGCTGGGAGGGAGGTGGTGGGAGGAAGAGAGATGACAGGCTGTTCTTTGGAGGGCGGAGCTTAGACACAAACACATCTCCAGACTCAAAAACCCTCTCAAAGCGTGTATCTGTAAATGTTACATTTGAGAGCTGATTTATTGGAAAGCTGCCTGCTACTTACAGGTTCTCTAGAGGGTACAGCAGGGGAGTCAGCATCATTTCAGAAGTGTATATGATTGGTTTGAATCAATAATAATTCACTCAGAGAGTCTGTTGTCCAAGTCGTGTTCCACACTAAATCATAATAGGAGAAATAAAGAAAGAAATGGACACGTTCCTCTCCCCTCTGCTGAAGCATGTATGAACATACATGCTTCAGAGTACATTATTCATTGGAGCAAACATCAGAGTAGCCTTGGACAGCCCGCTACAGCCTGGTGACTAAATGAGCTTTAAGAGGATGTATGGAGTACAAAGAGAAGTGTTTCATCAGTCTTTTAAAGCCATTCTTGTCTCGTTAACAGTGTTTTGTGATTTCATACCATTACTCCTTTTCTTACTCAAGTCTGCAGACCTCTGAAAACAATAGGTGACGTCTACACATGTGCACATGCGGAGGCTCATTGTAGTTTGTCACAATGCTACGGTCGATGTTTAGCTCAGTAGCACATCCCAGTGCAATAAACAAAGCGCTATAAAATGCAGTCAGATCATAGCCGGGGGGCTGCAGGATGCTGCAGGCACAATGGAGCCTCCAGATTGAGTCTCAGCAGGGGTGAGAGATGAGCCCCCCCCCCACCACCACCACCACTACAGAGAAGCTCGGGTGATGGATGACCCGAGCACAAAGTTAACACACCGTGGGGGCCTTGGAGACACACCAAGGCCACTGGAGCACGGCGCAGGAAATGCGTGGCTGTGACCAAATGTTCAGACATGTTTCAATTCGGACTCGACTGCATCGCTGTTCAACTGAAATCAGTTTTCCCAGCGCTGTAAGAAATACCATGCGCAGGTCCACAATCCTTCTGCTCAGCCTCCCACTGTGCCTGCTCAGTAAGTCAGTGTTAGTCTTGGCTGTGGGTAGGTGGTGCTTAACAATGGCCTATTTGTTATTCTCCACCAGAGTATGAATCCGGTGAGTGGCGAAAGTTTCCTCCTGTTGTTGTGAGTCTGTTTGACTCGGACCTGAAGTGAAACATAACAAGTGAAGGGAGAGGTTGTAGCATGACTCATGCAACTTGATTAGCGGTCAGTTCACATGTACATTCTTTCCCCCTCCATCTCTTTACAAAGCTATGAAATTCTCTTCTTTTGGGCTCTGCAGCTGCACACAAGCGCTGTTGAATTCCCAGATGTGCGTCGTGAATTTCAGTCTGATCCGTGTAACAGGACGTGTTCAATACTAGAGGCGGAATTAAATGTAAGAGAGCGGATGATATGAATATGTGCCACTCTGTGCTTCCTTACTACTAACAAAATAATGAAAAACTGTGTTTTTATGGGGAGAAATTGGGTTCTGAAAGATCTGGCAGTAAAAAGCACTTCTCACGTGAACAAGCTGCATAATGAAAGCTGTCACATTTCTTTTGGTTATTTGACAAACACGAAGAGCGCTCGGATAGATTTATTAGATCCTGTTCTTTCCAGTGGACTTCAAAGCTCAAACAGTGTTCGCAGAGGTGACTTCACTCTTTAATGCTTCACCATGTGGATATATTTTGATATCTTGAGCCCGTAGAATAAAGTAGAGACTTCTTTATTACCCTTTTCAATTTTAGGTTATAGAAACTCATGTAGCACTTTCTTATCTGTTTTTTTCTTTCTGTAGAAAATGTACAGGGATAATTTAAAATACAGGCCGAAAATAAATAGACTGCCATGACAAACTACGTGCTCTTAGCTTTAGCACTTAGCACTAATCAAGTGCAGCAGCATGAATCTGTATGTATAAAAAACAGACACAACAACTGAAACATGTCGGAGCTTTGGTCCTTTTTAAAGCTGCTGCTTTAATAATTAATTTTTGCCTAATTAATAATGCATCACGTGCTAGTAGTGATGAGCTTATAGCTCTACGCAGCATTTTAGTGTCTTTCAGCTAATTGTTTTGGTTTTCTGGTCTGCAACTGGACTGCTTTGGTTCATCAGTGTCGTTTTCAAGCTCAGCAGGCGACTGTTCAAAGTGAAAAGGCTCTGATAAACAGAAACAGCCGAAAGGAGAGGAAAGACACAGCATCTGTATTTGACGACGTGGGATGAGAGAGTTTACGGCTTGTTGCGCTGCCCCCAAGTGGCCAACAAATGTTGAAGAGCGCTGACAGGAAATCAAACCAGGGGCGATGCAACCACAGTACATGGCACACTAACTCACCGCGATGCCACTTATGAGAACATGTGGCATCGAACATGTTTTTTGAATGGATTTCTATATTTTGAATATTATTAGTATTTTTTGCAGTTCAAACTATTTTGATCTGTAGGAATTAAGTTCAGCTTTTCATTTGTAAGAGGAAGAATGTGTTGTTTCATGTTTCAAAGGTTACATAGTTCTCACAGATAGCTGGCAAAATGTTAAACATTTCTACCAAAATATCGACATAAAATGTCAGAAAAGACGGCCTGAAAATCATAAATGATAAATCATAAAGGCTCGAAAATGTTTTTTCCATAAACATTTTCAGGCCTTCATTTATGATTTTGTAAGATAACCTGAACCTCGAAGGGCAACACTATTACACTTATTTTCCATTTGAGTGCAGTTTTGTCAGAATTGTGTACCAGCGCTGATTCTTTGCTTGTGTGCAGCGTGTATCTTCTGTTATTCAACCCTAAAAGAAGTCGTCTGTGCATATTTATCATTTACCAGCTGAATAAATGTGACCCTGCGTGGAACAGTGGAGTTTTACTGCTCTGTTATTGAAATACAGTCTTAGCCATGGAGGAGGAGGTGGTGCTCAATTAGTATTCATAGAGGAACTGTAGTGATAGCAATCTAAGATTACGCTGCTCACTGGAATTTATAGCTTCATGCACACATGCACAAGCACCTGCTTTATTCTTCCCTTAAATTCAAAGCGAAGACGGTCTTTAAATGCTCGGCTGTGATGATGACAGCAGAAAGCTATTTATCTGCAGCACGTATGAGCAGTTTATACAGGAAAACCATTAAGAATCGGAGAGGATGAGTCTGGACTCTGGCACATGACAGTCCCCTTGAGTCTGGTGTGTGCAGGCGGGTCAGATATTACATGCTGTTGTTTACAAAAGCTGTTGCAGGCGAGGGAGAACTCTTTTTCGCACCAGTTCCAGGAATGTAATGAATATAAGCAGTGGTAATATTTGCCCCTACAGCCCCTCCGACACGCTCAAACCTTCATGCATCAACAAACACAGACGTTTGTCGGTGAGTCTGAGCCTGAGCTTACTTGCCATGCATGTGCAGAGGGGAATGAAGCAGTGTTTACGTGGAATAAAGAGTGTATTCATGCCATGTAGCGCCCAGCGGTTTTATATTTAAGCCTGGTTACAGTGTTCTGACCCCTGGAAAGATTCATATCAAGCCATCTGGAGGAGGAGGAAGGTTACACAATAGGGGATCAGCTGTGCTCCTCCCATTTAAATACCATTCTGCTCCACTATTTAGTTTCATGTTGGAGGATTATGTTTAGCATGCCGGGTGCTGTGTCATGAATCAGCCAGCAGAACAGCAGAGTGGCATCAAGTTTAACAACACGGGCACGGCACGCAGACGAGAGCGCCGCGCGTCCTGCCTCACACTACGTGGCAAAGCGGTGCCCTTGCAGTCAGATCGACTTTTTGAGAAATTCAATTACGCTCCGAAATGAACAGCCAGTGCTTGTGGAGAGAATGGGTTTTAGAGTGAGAGCCATCCATCGCAGCGGGAATGTGTCACATATCCATGAATACTGAATGGAGTGCGCTACAGTAGGCAGGCTGTCCCTGTCATTGTGATTTGTATTTGTATCCCCCCCCCCCCCCCTCTGCTCCTCTTCCACTTGGACTGTAACTTTCTCCTCTCCCCCCCCCCTCCACAATCCTTAAAACAGATTTCTTTCTTCTGCGTGGGTGAGATCCACCCCTGATGTCAGATTATGCAAACAACGTGCATCGTCATCATCATCATCACCACATCAAGAGATGAACAGAAACATGCACTTCTACAAGCTGGAAGACTTCCTCCCAACATGGCTTCTTCACATGAACTCCCATCACTCTGAATGCGCAGCCAGAATTTGCACAGACCCTCTATTGAGAAGCCCTCGATCCTGTTTGCCAGAAATGATGTCAATGTAGTCATGGCAACTATTCTTACACATTACCCCATGCTCTTCCACAGCTAGAGTAGCACTCAAGTGCTATTTTTCTGACAAATGTCAGATCTCATCTTTTAAATGACAATGAGGCCTTTTTTTTTTTACTGTTGGCAGTTGAAAATGCAGAGAGAGAGAGAAAGAGAGAGAGAGAGAGAGAGAGAGAGAGGGGCGTTTGGGCCGCAGAGACCAACGTGATGTGCAGGAGAAAGAGAGGAAGCAGCTCTGTTAAGGTTAATCCTTAATGCTTTGTCCTGCCTTCATAAACAAGGATGAGAAGAAATAATGAGCTAGAAGTCACGATCGTTCATGTGTGGAGAGGGTAATGATGAGTGCTGCTTGCTAATTCACTCCATATGGGTGTTGTAAACATCCTAATGGGATGTCACGAGGCGCTGGCTTTACATGTTGAATATCCGGTGAATCACTCTGGAAAAGTGACATATCATTTTGTGTGTTGTCTGTGAGCTCCCCTCCACCAGCAGCAGCAGCAGCAGCAGCAGCAGCAGTCAGTGCTCTCTACTTCAGAGAGCTGACACAGTGCTGTTGGGGGTAACAAGAGAAGGTGGAGCCATATTTCGCTGATGGATGTCCTTTGATAGAAATGGAGAAAGGTGATAGGCTGGGCAAAAAAGAGCGTGAGAACGCAAAAAAGAGCCGCGGTGCAGAAAAACGAGTGTTTCATGAGGGCCGCTGTGCTGTATGCATCTGCATCAGCAGCTCAATGCTGTAATCTCCGGGGAGGGGAGAAGGAGAGTAATTGTGACATTGCTCTTTGGCTGGGAATTGCAACTCAGTGCAATTCAGCCCAGTAATCAGAAAGCACTGGGGTGAATAGTCAACGCGGTCAATTCAGTCAGTTTAGATGATAAATGGAAACAGCAACACTGAAGTGCAATGATAAAGGAAAGGATTTCCTCATTGGCTCCTCCCCAATGCCACCGATGGCAGAGAACACTTCCTCTTATTGTTTGGCCTGGATTTAGTTATATAGTTATATAGACTTGTCATTTATTCTATGCACAGAACGTATGAACTACATACATGTTACATATTGTAGATTTTCAGATGTAACATTTTCTAACTTTGTGGTATCTAGCCATATTTCAGTTATAGTTCTCATTGTAACTACTTTCTACTTAGGACACAGTCCCTGAATATAGACCCTAAAAACTGTTGGCAGTGTGTTCTGCCATTTGTCAGTGCTGTGAGTCCTGAAAACGACATTCAGCTCAACTTTACCGGGGTGGTCAGAGACGGATATCTCAAAACATTAAACTGAAACTATTTGCATGGACAGATGCCACTGGAGGTTAAAGGAATAGTTCAGCACTTGAACACGTCTAAAGAATATCAGATGAAAAACGATGCCACTTTCATGTCTGTATGTGAAGTATGGAGCTGGATGCAGGAGGCGATTAGCCTAGCTTAGAGTAGACAAGGACGAACCTGGCTTTCTTCAAAGTAAAAAAAAACACCTACCAACACCTTAAAATCTCACAAATGAACATGTTGTTTCTTGTGTGTTTATTCCTTCACAAACACAAATGTAACAACAACAGTTTCTGGTTTTACAAGCAGTAACGTGCATTATCTTTTGCTGGCTGTTCCCCCCTGCTTCCTGCCTTTATGCTAAGCTAGGCTAACCGCGCCCGGCTCCAGCTTCACAAAAGTGGTATCAACCTAATTAGCTATCACAGAATATATATTAAAAAAGGTTAAACTTTTCATGAGAAATATGTTATTTGTGGTTTGGGTTGTTTAGCAAGTAATCTCTGGCCTACCAGCCTAAAATAAACAGAACAATAGCCATTCATGCTAATCATCAACCTGAACACTGCAGATATCAACGTTTCTGTAAGAGTTATTGTTGTGTGTGACTCCACATATTGTGTGGATTGTACATCTGTTACAGCTCTATGGTAAAATAAGCACTTGGAGATTTGTTGTCCATGTTGTTTGCAGTTTGCAAATAGATAAGCCTCTAAATAATCTGAAGTTTGACCTTAGTGGGTCAGCTCCTCATCTCTCGCCCAGCAAAACCAAAGTCATGTGTCCCTTTTGTTATGCCACCTCCTGTAAGTACAATACAAAGGGCCACACAAGGCCACTCCAGTGCTCACCACAATACAGCTGAGCTGTGTCAATCCCACAAAGCTGCTGGTGTTGGGAAACGCACCAACAGCTTAGCTTACACTGTGAGATAGGGACATTCCTACATCCTGGTAATTGATGTAATACGATTTGTAGTAAATACTACTGTATTAGACTCACCACAGAGCTGAACTCCATTCATTCACAATTGTTATTTACATAACTGATCACATGGATTATTTCATTTCCTGCAAAAACCTACTTTGCAAAATGTAGTTTTAAGCCATGCTAACGATATTTCTGGATGGATTGCAATGACATTTAAAAAAAAAATCATTGTTGACATTTAGCTAAGCAGGTTCTTTTAGTGAATGTACACAAATAAGAGTAAACAGCCACGCTAGCAGCTTTGTGAGGCTGTTTTTAAGTACAATTGGTGCTTTGAGCTACATGGTAACACATCTGAGCTAGGCATGTTAGTATGCTAACGTTAGCTAAGGAGAACTAAACACAAATACAACAGAGGCTAAAGGGAATGTCATTTTGTTTTTCAAAAGGATTGGACAAATTATATTTTTTGACCTGATGACAATTCGGGGACATGGACATGTGCACAAAATGTCATTGCAATGCATCCAGAAACTGTTACCAAGCAGGTTTCCAGCAAGGAAGCTACTCAGGGGGTTGTTTTTTGGGGGTCATTTTAGTCGTATAACGATAAGAGATCTGTCCGTAGGCCAACCTGCAAGGCAAGTGTTAACTGCATGTGAGGAACAAGCATTTAATATGTGCCTCCGCTTACAGAGGTGCGAATAAATAAGCTTCTGTATGTGCAGCCCAGTGCAGCTAACCTTCTCCCTCTCAGCCGAGTCCCATCAGACATTTACTTAGCACAGTGTTTACTGTCTGCCGTGACCCGCTGTGTGGGCGGAGAGACACCCACAGCCCTGAACTGGGATCAGGCCTGGAAACAGCCGACAGATTGGGAAGAATGTCACAGGGAAGTGGTGAGTGATTTCATGACCGTGTGAAAAACCATTGATCACAAATCTGCCCCGATTGAAATGAGAGGTCAAGGAATGAACCCAAACATGCCTCTCTGTGCATCCTCCCCCGCCTCCGACCATTTCTTCACCCATTCTGTCCGATTTCTTCACTCGGTTGTGTAAGTGTTTCCTTTTTTACACTTAGCTCTGAAATATTTCCCCTTTTTTTTTTCATTTAACAGTTTACGTTTTTTTATCTGTACCTTTTTCCTGTAAAATGTTCCGTTTTATTTTCCATCCCTGCACTCAGACGCAGTGTGAGTGGCTGTAGTGTGGAACGATGCCAGTACAAACAGCTTGGGCAAACCTGCTTTCAGAACAGGGTCCATGAGAGCGTTTCTCCCCCCCGCTAGCTCATGAGTGTGTGTTTGTGTGTGTGTGTGTGTGTGTGTGAGACGCACTCACATGACTAACTCTAGGACACAGTGCCATGACTCTACCACATCCTGAATTTGATTTGAATAGGGCAGGATCGACTAATCCCAACCACTTTTCTCGGGTTGGTATGATGTGTGCTTCTTCTGACATCGGGACACGTTGCACACACATGCTGTATTAATCAGCTGTGTTATTGATAACTGCTATGAGGCATGCGCATTACCTACTAATATAGCAGTGTGGTGATAAGACGGCATGAACCAGCGTCGCACGATAACAAGTTCAACTACAGGACAAACATTTTCCAAGATTCGTTTATAGGCTAAATCAACAACGTGATCAATATACTTAAAATAAATATAAGAACCCAGTGCCAACCAAGCAGGACTATTTGACTTTATCTAAATGTCACATGCCTTAAACTGACTCAAAATGATATCTTAGATACACACAACATTTCCACTAAATAAATAACAAATATTGGTTTCTAGAAATAAGTGGAATTTATGTGGATTCGTGGCATGAATGGGTGAATATGGCAAATCATTGCATTCATTTATTTTTTGGCCACTCGGAGACAGCAAAACAAACTGTAGACACAACACAGACATATTAATTGACATATTATCACCTTAGAACATCAACATGCTAACACGGAGCACTATTGGGATACATCTGGAGTCACGTTTCAGAGTGTAAGCTGTTGAACATTCAGGGGAAAGTCTGGCTTTTTAGCAGCTAAGAGCTCCATCAAATGTTCACCAGCTAGTCGCTGACTTTGTCTGCTGTGTTGTGTCGGTGAAGGCAGTAAACAGTTGGTTTATCAGGGGATTGGTGGGTTCTCTGTGCTCTATGATCAACAACTTTCTCATGTTACACTTATTGATTGACAATTTTTTTCTATCGTTAATATAATTTTTTTTTATTAGTGCAGCTTTAAAGTTCCACTTTTCACAATTGGCTGTGTTTGTTGGTGGGAAGCTGGTGAGGGATCATGTTCTGGTTACACTACAGTGGCTCCTACTGGTTGGGGGTGGGGAAGTTAACCGACAATTCATTCATTCTGTTTGGGTTTATTTTTGCTCACTTGATTGATACTACAAAATATGACTAGACCATAAAATGTTTTGCCCGTCTCTACAAAGGGTTTTTTGCAGGGTAGATGTAAAAGCTCAGATGTTGGTACTGTCGTCTTTCCACAGAGACTCTTCTGCTGTTCAATCAACCCGTTCGAGCTATTGTAAAAATAATGATAGAAATACATGAACGTGGCTCTGGAGAATAGTTTCCACACAGAGCAATCTGCAGCAAATCCAAACCTGCATCTGTGCTCCTGAACAAGGCAGATTGCTGTCGTTAATGCAAAGCGCCCAAACAACTGATGCACGGATGTCACTCAGTCTGCTTAAACAAACCACCTCCAACAACGGTGAGTCACCGCGTCGAACTCCCCGACTCCGGAGGATAAGCGTGAGAGAGGAGAGGAGTGAGAGAGAGGGTGTGGAGGAAGTGAGACGCATTGTCTCATCATCATCTACACAAGATTTCAATTATTATGTGTAATAATACACTCAACGCCAGTTTTGTCTGCTTTAAATTCTGGAGCTGCATTTGACCGTTAGCTGACGTGTCAACCCAGAGGCAAACCCAGCCCACGAGCTGAGAGACGAAGCTTCAGTCCGAAACAATAGAGACGTTACATCTCGTTTTGTGCAGCTGAGGCCAACTCTCGCCATATTTTCAACTTTCATTTATGGAAAACTAGCCTGAAGAACACAACACCCACTGCAACAGTGCTTCACCAGTGAAGCCGCGCACTTTCTCTGCAGGACAGTGGACTGCTTATGCAAGCAGAGCTCCTCTTTCAACAGCAGCTGTTATCGAATACTAATTCACAATCCCATCTTGTGTTTGTGTATCCATGTATTCATTATTGGCGCGGGGCAGGCGGAGCACAGGGTCATATTTGTGTGCAGCCACTGGTGCTGAGAATGACTCCAGAAGGAGCAGAGTGGCTACAATGCAGGATTGTTCGGCTCCGTGCTGATATGAGCTCTCCTGTTATATATTTTCACCTCAGCAATAATAAAATACGGAGGGGTCGCAGAGCAGAATCAATAATGTGTTTCTAGTGGGAATCAGAGTCTGTGATGAGAGAGGTTTGTATTTCACCAGGCCGGGCCGGGCTGAAACTCCAGCCCAGGCCAAATCTCTGTGGGAATGATGCAGAGGCAGGTCTGAATACTCCCTATTCATGCATGATGCTCTCTCTCTCTCTCTCTCCCTGTTACATGTTAGCTGTCTGTTGCCGTGGGCAGACCTGAGAGCGAGGAAAGTGTTGGCATTTGTTGACTAAACTTGGAAACTTTTGGACCGTCACACTTGGAAGTGAAGTCCGAGGGCATTGGTTAAGATTTGGCACAGATGCAAGAGACGGAAAGAGGAAGAGACAGATGAAATAGTGAAACAGAAAAATAGTGAAATAGTGTTTAGTTCAAACTAAAAATGAGATCATTACTCATTTCCAACACACTCATAAAGTATGTTCGCTATCTTGAAATAAAGCAGGATTCATTCGTCTAAAACATTTGAAAGAAGAAATATTACACATTTACAATTACATATATAAAAAAAGGTGAATTCATGAACAAAAACCAATCATGACAGGTTTCTTATGGTGGCTAATGTTAGCTAATGTTATATGTTTATTGTGATGATGGAAATATACATTTTAGAGTTTAAATGTCCTTATTATTGTGTGTTGATGAGAACTACGTACCGCTTCACTCACTGCATGTTGCGTTATTATTATTTAGGTGGAGTGATACGACGTCATTAAGGTCAGCTGCCCTCTGAGAGTAGTTTTAATGAACTAACTAACTAACGTGTGAACAGAATCCAGCATTACACCGGCGTGCAATAAATCCTGTTCCTCACCGGGAGCCGAGATGTTGGTTGTCTCCTACTTGTTTCAAGAATGCATCATGAAACCTGGATAGCAGACTTTAAAATGGTGCCCTTTTATTTTTTGGAAAGCTGCTCACCCAGTGCACTAGCTTTCTGGTTAGCTTCGGTGTTGAGCAACCCAGTGCACATGTGGATTTGTGACTCATTTCCTGGTCTTGCCCACCCAAAATCACCCCGCAGACCCAGAGATCACCCGGTGCAGCTCTGTTAGTGGTTCCCACCGATTCCAGAGGGAAATAAACGCTACATAACTTTGTTGTTTGTGCTGTTTGGTGCTGCAGCAGGTAGCGTACAGTGGGATCATCAAAGCTGTTTTTTACTGAGAACAGCTGCTAAAACTGCAGGGGAACTGCAGACTGGTGATAACTCTCTGTGGGTTTGTCACTATGAGTGACCTCGTTCACATAACATAGTGATATTCACTGTTAATATAGAATCATACTGATGTGCTAAGTGCTGCACTAAGTTTACTTTAGTCCTCAAAAGTTTCAATAAGAGCGTAGAAAATAAGACACACTGTCCACATATCGGACCATACGCGCGCGCGTGCGTGCGTGCGTGCGTGCGTGCGTGTGTGTGTGTGTGTGTGTGCAGGCGTCTTTATGAGACAGAGGCTACCGACTGAGTCCCTCTTTAGTTTCAACCCTGTGCTCAGTTTCACTCTATTTCAGAGTTGGCTAATTAATCATGCATTATTGAGAGACAGAACCAGGGAGTGTAATAGCCCTCCCTGCAGTCCCAGCACAGTACAGAACCAGGTCTTAATGACTGCTCTGTGTGTGTGTGTGTGTGTGTGTGTGTGTGTGTGTGTGTGTGTGTGTGTGTGTGTGTGTGTGTGTCAAGGTCAGGCAGAGAGTAACTTTGAGTGCCTCCTGGTTCCTGGTGTTCATCTGTTTAAAGAAGATTTGTGGTATTTATTCTGTCCCATGTGATCGTTGTGTTTGCAGTGTCCTGCTCACACACCTGTGCTCCTGATGGGATGTCGGCGGTGAACAAACCCTTTGATTGTGGTGACTGAAGAGAGACTTGTCTAATCCCTTTACATCGTCTTACAGGGGGACGCTGGTTAGCCGCAGGTAGCTGACGGTGACGTGCAGCCGGGCAGCACCATAGGTCACCAGCACTTTCTGTTTCACCTACTCCTTCCTCTCTCTCTGTCTCTCTTAGCAGATTGCCAGTGTTTTGTTGTGCCCCCCCCCCCCACACACACACACACACACACACACCTCCCTTCCCTTGTCCTCCTCCCCCTTTTCTTCCATCTCCCCCATTAGATAACATAGGGTGGCGTACACATGCAGACAGAGCTACGCCGCTGCCTCCCCTCTCCTCTCTGCTTCACACACAGACATGCTCTCTCTCTCTCTCTCTCTCTCTGCACACACAAGTGCACATGGGTCCATGCCAGGATGAAGACCTTGCTTCAAGGGTTTAATCAGAGGCAAAGGGACTCTTGTCTGCAGGCAGCCGCTCTGAGAAATAACACATAAACCGGGCGGGGGGGGGGGGGGGGGGTC
>JAVQJL010029465.1:0-20796 GCA_036024295.1 Nannoperca obscura
TCTGGAAAGGTGGAGGAGGAAGAGGAGGAGTGAGGAGGGGAGGGGGAGGGGTCAGGCTACACAGTCTTTTTGGCAACTCCCGCCAGAGCCGCGGTTGCCATGGTGACAGGGCGAGCGGAAGCAAAGCCTCCCTCAACATATCCTATTAGGGCGAGAGAGAGAGAGAGAGAGAGAGAGAGAGAGAGAGAGAGAGAGAGAGAGAGAGAGAGTTTGAAAGAGAAAGTAGAAGAGGAAGACGATGGGCGGGAGAAAGGGAGGCGATGAGATGAAGGTGAGTGTGTGGGTGTGAGGTTCAAAATGACAAACACTTGTACGAGCCGGGCCGCCGGCTTCATCGTCTCCTCTTTCTCTTCCTCCGTCTCAACTTACAACCATCCACTGCCGACTGCTCTGGAGCCGCCGCTCGACCTCCAGCTGCTCGGTACAAGTCACCTCCGAGAACACGACCCGTCTTTTTCTGTCTCTTTCAAACACTGACGTATGATAAGCGACACTCTGTCACCTCCGAGGAGTCCGGCGTGGCCTCGTGCAGCGCTCTCATCCTCGTGGGAGTTGTGTTTTTAGCCTTAACATCGTAACGTAACTTAATATCTTTAGGTTTAAGAGTGACGTCAGACACCACCAGATGCAGTATTTGAGGAGGCTTTAAGAAACTGTGACGGGCATTTTTCCTCATTGTTTGTGCTTTCATGCTCGGCTGAGTTTTGTCCTTAGGGGCCACTGTACACAAACAGTTTTGGATTAAATTCGATAACATTCACGGTTAAATAAATTCAGACTGCGTAAGTTGATAAAAACTACATGCAGTTTAAACAGAGGATGTGAAGCCGGGACAGGTTTGGGTTTGTCAGAGTGAACATGAGCTCACAGACGCAGCACCGAGGCGTTTAAGTGATTGTAGGCTCCCAGTGGAACCAATACCAGGAGGATCTGCTTCCTGGAGACTTTATCTTTGGACAGGAAACTCCACTCCCCTCTGTTCGAGCCAACCACAGAGGTGTGGTCAACACACACACACACACACACACACACACACACACACACACACACACTCTGCTTAATGATGCCTTACGCAATACTACTCCACCCAGCCCCCAACCCTTTACTAACCCAAACCATGCCAACACACACACACACACACACACACACACAGGGCTCTACCAAACCCCTCCCCCATCACCACAAACCCTCACAGCCTCGTGTGAACACGCTCACATCATTCTGCTTTTTCTCTGACATGAAGAAGAAAACAGCCAATCAGGGCTTTATTTCCTATCAGCAGGAGGACGAGTTATAGGTCGGCCTCTGCACCCACCACTGCCATGACACCTTCACCCCCCCGACAACCGATGCTTCAGCTTGATGCTACACGCTGTGTACATCATTCGGCAGTCAGTTCTATAAAATAAGAATAACAGAAGAAGTGTATGAATCAGCTCGCCCTGTAATGTTTAAATCTTTTCAAAAGTTTGGAACTCAAAGGGCTTTTTAGAGACAGAATTGTAGTAACTATATAAATATTTAACAATGAAGTAATCAGAGAACAGTGAATAATGTGAGCAGTGTCTTTAGTTTCATGTTCATAGAGGCGTTATAGTATCTCCAAATAGTTTCTATTAAAGTAACAGAACAATCGACACCTGCCGGTGTCGCCTTGCCTTCGTTGGAGGTGCAGCTGACTGACTGAAATTGTGGTCTGCCTCTCTGGAATTATAAAATGGCCACGTCAGTCAGTTTGACTGGTGGCTGGTGAGCCACAGACAAGCATGTGACAGGGACCACATCTGAGACGGGTTTCTGTGATGGATCTGATTAAAGACTGAACCTCGCTGTCATTACTGACGGTACTGTGCAGTGAGAAACCTCGGACAGCATCGTTACTGCAGCTTCGGGGGGCGGGTGCAATTTAATTTAATAAATATTATTAAAAAACAGATTTCTAGCAAGAATTGTGCTGAAATATTAAGCTGAAATAGTTCCAGATTGGGTGAAATATGTTGGAGTCATTCTTTGTGAATCTGGAGGACATAAAACGACTTTAAATATCAAAAGGTAACTTAAAGCGGATCCTGTCACTCCATGAAGTGTGTGTTAATGGGTTGAAGTATTAGTATTAGCACATTGTTAGCTTTCCTAATAAAAACCAAAGGGAACAGCTAACAGCTAGCCTCTGTGTGCATCAGGGACTACAACATTATAAAAAAAACCCACAAACATTGAAGGCAACACAGAAAAGGACAAAATGGATGGCAGTCATGAGCCTGCAGTGCAGCCTTCCCTTATCTGACCATCCACACCCTCTCCACCTTCCCTCCCATGTCTCCTCTCTCCTCATCTGTCTCCTCTCTCCACCTTCCCTCCCGTGTCTCCTCTCTCACCCATCCTCCCCTGCAGCTGACAACACCCTTCCCTCCTTCCTCAGCGTGCCCGACAGGCCTCACCTTATCATTACCTCTCACGCCCTTTATTCTATACCCTCATCTGTCTGCGATTATAACAGGGCACACGGACCTACCTATCAACTTAACACTATAGCTAGAAATGTCAGAGCTGTAGCAACATGCCTGCGTTGCCAGGTAACCACGCATTAGTGAGAACTTTTTTGAAGAACATAATGGACGACAAGAGACAGACGAAATAATCACCTAATGATAGAGAATTTAAATGCCAAACGCTATAATCCACAATTTCAATGTAAACAAAAGGACTTAAAAAATCCAGACAGGAAACTATGATCAGTTAACAACAACATTAAGATAATAATAATAATAATAATAATAATAATAATAATAATGTATTTATGTGGGATGGTGCACTTGCCAAATGAATGTAAATGCAATGTGTTAAAAGAAGTCTGGGACTTTTGGGCACGATTGAAAGGCGTGTTTTTCGTGTTTTGTATTTACGTCCCTCAGACCCTCTGAGACGTGCACGCAGAGAGGAGTCGACTGACGACACAGACTCCCTCGCTTCAGAGAAACTCCCCGCTTCACTCGAAATCATGAGGAGAAAGATGCGGCGCTGCGTTTCAAATTAGCTTAATTTATTACGGACTGAAATAGTCTGATCCTGAGAAGTGGAACCGCTGGGGCACTGGGCCACATGCAGGGTAACCCTAGCAGGAGTTTGCTTTTCTCCTCAAAAGGATTCACACAGGACGCTTTGGTGCGGCTGTGACCTCTGACCTGCTCGCTATTTCTTTCACGGAGCGCGTTCTACTGATGCTCTCCCTGAAAGTCACTCAGGATTAAAAACAAACAAAAAGGTCAAGTTTGCTGCTTGAAACGCAAAACCGCAAATGTCAACACGCCGTGAGAGCAATTAAGTGTTTTTTAACGACTTTCTCTGTCTTTTTATCCGTTCATCAGTGGTTTCCGGCCCCTGTCTCTCTCGAAGTCACAGAACTCATCTTTAAATATCCAGACAAACACTCGGGTTAAATGCTTTGCTCAAAGGCTCTCCAGCGGCAGCAGCAGTTACTGAGGACAATGAGGGTGTTTCCCATTCACTTTCCCTGTCCAGAGATTTCCAGCTGGTCTGGGAACTGCTGAACCAGCTGCATCGACCCTACCCATCAACGCTACCACTGTGCTAACATGAGAATCAAAGTCTTGTGGATGAATCAACAATCATCAAGCAAAAAATCTGGTTTTAGCTTCTGAAATATGTTCAATTTAAACCTTTCCTCTTTTAGATGACGACCAGCATTTGTCATTATTTTCTGGCATTTTAGAGACTAAACTATTGATTAATTAATGTGGGAACAAACGTGGTCCAATTAACTGAAAGAATCTCTTTCCATTATCAAAATTCACTGGAAAGGAAGGTCTTTCCTGGAAAACCTCTCAGCACAGGAAGTGATTGTGCTTTGTTTGGGGAAGCGCAGCAGATGAAGATGATTTGGATAATTAGCACGTGTTGTGACACCACAGCTGAACAAGAGGAAACTGCTTCACCAACACAAACTCGAGCTGCATCCAGAGATCCCGACCTTCATCACAACCTCGGCTCGATCCATCCCTGCTCACCCTCCTGCACCGCTCACCCAACCCCGTCCATACATCTCTGCGATCACTCCTCCATCAGTTTCACTCCATCGATCATCAATTTATCCCTCATTCTGTGCTCCGTCATGCATCCCATATCATTCATATCATTTTTCTAAATAAAGTTTGTGGTGATAAAAACACAAAATGAGAGTAGGACAGAGGTGAAGTTCAAGGACAAGACTTCAGAAAGAGATTTGAGAGGAAATCATCGTGTGTCGGGCCCAGTTGGACTAAATGGCACATTTTAGCTCTGCTAATACTCCATGTTTTCAATATTTTGGTGTTGAATGGATGGATGGATGGATAATTTATTGATCCCAAGGGAAATGTAGGCACCCAGCAACTTAAATACCAAAACACACAAGAATATAAAACACTGCGTGAAGTGAAAGTGTAACCTCCAGAACCACTGCAGGTACCTGCCACTATGATACAGTACGTGCTAAATGGAATAGCTGCACATGTAAGGTGATCAACAGTGCAGGTGGCGCAAAAAAAGCTGTCAAATCAACATCTACTCGACGTCAACATGCAGGATTTTCAAAAAAACTCTTTCCGTTCAATTTAGAAAACAAAACATCTCTGTTTGTTTGGTGATCTGAATCTGAAGGCGTTCACAAACTGCACGTATGAGGCGGGACGTAGAAAGTTGACCTTGTTGACCTTTGTAACGGGTCACCTGTCACCTGAGTCGTCGCTGACAAACAACACAGGTTTCTGCTGAAGCTCAGAACTGCACCAGACCTCGTACGGACATATCTGTTCATATGTCGCTGACATGTTTACATTGCAGCTGATTAAAAGTACATCTCTAGAAGTTTCTTCTGTATTTGGTCTCGACTCACATTCGACCATCATGTGCAAGTATCTCTGAGATTATAAGAGCAGGATTTATGATATCAGAGGGTCTATGTCTCCACTGCAGGGTAATACTGAAATAACTCATAATAACTGATCTAGCTGCAGTTCTCCTCGTGGTTTCTTTTGGAATGAGCTGCGAGGCATTCTTGACTAGGAATCTTGACCTTCTCTTGACCTCTTTAACAACAGGTTAACAACGTCATTGCTTTTTACAAGTGCTGTTACTTGCCCTGATTGTTTTTAGCTCCTGATACCTGTATGTTCTGTATATTCCCTCCTGGTCAAGGTGGGCAGCTGAGACACTGTGTCTTAGTAAAGGACAAATAAATCAAGAGGAACGAATAAAGAGATTCGGTCATGGATCCTCCGTCAGGCCGAATAAAGCCCCCAGTGTCAGGCCTTAGTTAGACACTGCATGGGAAAAGCCTCCTCTTCCACTTGAATGGGGCCACTGCATTGTCACAGCAGGGGCTCCGACGCACAGGGATGCAAAGCGACGTCACCCAGCGTGGCGCTGCTCTATCAGTTCAAATATACGTACGCACGCACACAAAGATAGCAGCTCTGATAAGTTCCCAGAGTTGTAAAATCCTTCCTCAA
Organism: Nannoperca obscura; assembly: GCA_036024295.1. Classification (NCBI taxonomy): domain Eukaryota; kingdom Metazoa; phylum Chordata; class Actinopteri; order Centrarchiformes; family Percichthyidae; genus Nannoperca; species Nannoperca obscura. The sequence goes on from JAVQJL010029465.1 coordinate 5,511, forward strand.
AGCATCATAAACCGCAGCGCAGAGTTCAGGCGTCTGCTCGGCCTCAAACAGGACTTCCTGGGTTGTCTTTCATCCCTCGCAGGAGCCTGAAATAACGCACAGCCACCAACTTAAACCCTGGTCAGGTAAAGCGTCATGTCTCTAACATGGGTTTATCTCAGATCAGACTGTAAACAAGCCGGAACAAAATAATCTAAACCGCTTCATTTGGAGGTTAAACTGAAGTTGAGCCTGAAGTGTCAGTGTGACTCCAGCAAGTACGTCAGCGCAGGAACAGGAAGTCTGTACGTACGCTGCCCCCCTTTGTTTTCTGCAGGTTTGTTTACAGCCTGTCTGACTGTTCCTGACTGACTGTTGCGACCTCGCCATGTTCTCAGATCTCAGACATGAACTTTGCGACTTCTTATTACAGAAAGAAATGATGGACACAACTATGAAGATAAGACGCAGGTTCTAATGAACCAGAACTCCCTGAATGAAACAGAGACACGAGGCCGGCTCGGACTTAAACATGGCTGCCGTGTGTTGCTGTTCATTCTCGTCACTGATACGACTGCTCTGGGACTCTGGATGTCTGGTTAAGGCGCTCTCCTCCCGCGTCGGCCTGATTTCAATCCTGCGTGTGTTTGTTTGAGTGTGAACCTGACTCTCATCCATCCATCTGTCCATCAGTCCTTCTGCTTCCCTCCACCCTCCCCTAATGAACCAACCAATCACCTCCACCCGCCCCGCCTCCCCCTCCTCACCGTGCACTCCATCTCCTCCGGCTCTGGTTTAATCTGTATGGAGGGCATGTCTGTCTCGCCTTCCTCCTCCTCCTCCTGCTCTTCCTCCTTCTTCTTCTTCTTCAAAGACTGTGTCGCCACTTCCTCTCGCTCCTCCTCGCCTGCTTCCTCCTCGTCCTCCTCCTGCGGTGGCCGTGGCCTGGTCGCTGGCTCCTCCTCCTCCTTCTCCTCCTCCTCCTCCCGGGCTGCGGCCGGCAGCGGCGGCGGTGGTTGCTGTTGGGTCAAGGCGCTCTGCTTGGCCGTGCTCCTCTGCTTCTTCTGGGCGCCGACGGCACTCTTCTTCTGCTTAGGAGTCGACTGGCACTGAGGAGGAGGAGGAGAAGAAGAACAAGAGGTGAGAGGAGGAAGGAGGGATCTGACAAATTGAGGAAGAAGAGTAGGAGGTAGGGAAGGAGAAGAAGGGGGCTGAGGAAGGGAAGAGAGGAGGTGATATGGGGGATAGTTGAGGAGGAAAAGAAAGGGGGGGATGGGAAGAAATGGCAGAGAAAAAGAGGGGGAGAAAGGAAGGGTGACAAAACTTCCAGGCCAGGGGGAGACGGTGAAAACAGAGGATTTGTTCAAGGATTTGAGGAAGGATTGAGGAGAAAAGGAAAGAAAAGGAGGAGAGCAGATGGGAGAGCAGGAAGAGGGGGAGGAAGACAGGTAGGAGAGGAAGCAGGACAGGAAATGGCATGCTAGAGTTTGGAAGAGACCACAAGCATTACCTCTGCTCTAAAGGAACCCCCTTCAAAAATCTGCCATGGTGGGGGTGATAAACACACACACACACACACAGTTTTTTTTAAAAGATAGAAAATTAAAGGCAAAGAGAGAGAGAGAGAGACAAAGGCCTAATCCTGAGGCTGCCAGTGAGGGAATGAGAGCGAAAGAGAAATAACAGAGAGGGAGAGAGAGCAGGGAGGAGTAGCCGTGAACTGACCCCTCCCTCCCTTTCAGAGGCAGGCAGGCCGACACACCCTTTTCTGGAAGCCACACACACACACACACACACACACACACGGAAAGAGAGAGAGGTGTGGGGAGTGCCGAGGCAGAGGGACTCAACACTTCTTCTCTTCTCACCATTTTCTTGCTCAGACATTTAAACGTGCGTCTGCTGTGTCTGAAGATCACCGGCACTGCTACAAAGAAAGCTGTTAGCAACTTATCGACATTGAGACAGTTTCCTCTCCATCCCAGAATCATTTGACCAAAACATTTAGTGGATATGAAATGTGTTGACGCCGACAATCTACTGTGTATTTATACAATCCCAGAGCTTCTGTGCCAATAAGAAAACTAACAGAACTTCTTTTTACTTTGTTTCACTTAACGAGACGAGTCAAAGTTCTCCAACATTAAACACAAGCAGCCGTGAACTTAGTCTGAAACTGACAAAATCATGATTTAAACCCAAAACAGAAGAGGAGGAAGTGAAGAAGAGTCGGGAAGCTTCAAACCTCTGTACTACGGACACATTCAATATCCCGTTCTACTGAAGCTAATTAAGAATATAAAGAGATAATCTTGTTACAAAAAGGTTTTATCTCTGTTGTTCCAATCAACCAATACCTAATAACATATCAATAACAGTATAGTATATAAGGGGAAAATATAGCAACGTATTTTAACCCTGATTACTCATTTTGTTTATTCCTAAAAATGTCTTCAACGACTGATCAATTATCAGAGTTGCTGTAAATGACTTGATCATGTTGTCGTTTCTGCCATATTTACTTCAAAAGCAGTAAAACAGTCAGTTTGAACTGCGAGACATGAAACCACGTTCACATGTTGACGTCTTATATTCGTCTCTGTAGCTTTCGTTGTCCCACTTGCCTCCACGCTGCGACCCATTGCTGGGCCATGACCCACAGTTTGAACACTGTTGATCTACAATAGTGGAAGTTGTATAAAAAGAGGACTTCCCTCCCGATTCTCTCTTTTTTCTTGTCCCCCGCTTTGAGCTCAGTGGCTGCTGACGTGACATCGTCCCAGCCGACGTTTCGGTGGAAACTTTCTTGCTGTGGTTTTAAGAAGAAATCTGACATTGTGAGAACTGCACCTCCACACGTACACGTTTCTTTTAAGTCTACAGGCCTCGACTGTGAACCTGACATGACTTCACCATCTGGTTGGGTCTCCCGATGAAGGCTGGACCCTGTACGCACTAGAGGACGGTGCCGCGGGGCTCAGTTCTGATCCGGCTGATCATGTGAACAAGCTTTAAACATGAGGCGGTGCTGAAATGTCTTCACACCTCTTCTTATCTTTCTTGTGGTGCGATGAACATTCAAATATGCAAAGTAGTTCTCCACTTCCTGTCTGCAGTAGCGACCCTGCTGTTTGTGGGAAATGTAGTGCTTTGTACAGTAAAGTCCACATCTGGTGATCCAGTTAGTGATCCACACGCCTCAACAGTGAAGCCCAGTGACACCCACGTCGTACCTGGTCCAGGTGGGTTATTGGTAGATTCACTTACAGCAGTGCATCACTCAGTTTCTTTAATCTGCATCATAGATGTAGCAGAGAAAAACAACAACAACAAATATAAAGCAGACAAACACTGTATTCAGCACAGAGCACGAGGAAATGTACCTTCTGTAATGGAAATGTTAAAGTAGTACCAGAGCAGTGCAGGAGGAGTTCAGAGCAACACACACCAGCAGAGTGCCGCGTGTGACGCATGTCAACTGACGCGTTACCAAACAATGACGATGCATCAGGACGGAAGACAATGCATGTGTCACAGCGACAGACAGGGCACGAAGACGCTGCAGATCCAGACGCCAAACAACCCATGATACACCACCTGTGTGTGCTGACCCTACAGGGTGTTCAAAGGTTAAAAAAGGAGTCACAATAATAATAATAATTATAATAATAATTATAATTATTATAATAATAATAGGTCACAACAATAAAATAGTTTTGAATAGCACGTTCTTTCACTTTCACTCACACACAGTCCTGTGATGAAAACACTCAAACCTGAGTTTCACGTTGTGTTCCACAGCATAGGATCAATATGTCAAACACGAGTTTTCAGACGTTTTTAAAAACATTTGTCTGTGTAACATTAACCGTGTCTGGAAATGAACATTTCTTCATGTACTTTATCCTGAACCCAGTGCTGAAAGAGGACGGTAAAGAAAAATCCAGTTTGGCCTAAATGTGCTGATTCTAACAAGTGTTTTTATTTTTATTCCTTTATTTTCTGTTACTGGCTGGTACGTCACACACACACACACACACACACTCGGCGGGGTGCTGCAGGCTGACATGTGACCCGGCTACAGCAGATTCCACAGCGAGGTGTGGCCTCAGCCAATCAGTCTGGGTGTGGCTGCAAGCATCACCCACACACACACACACACACACTGGTCTCTCAGTCCCATTGTGATGGGACAGAGCCCCCTCTGTGTCTCTAAACAAAGGTAAAGGCAGCTTGATGTCACACCTCCCCCCCCCCCCAACCAACACACAGCCATGGTCTGACACCAGACAACCTCCCTGAAACGTTGGGAAAGTTTCTTGTACTTTACTTTCCTTTTCTTTAATTTGTGGGACAAACAGAGCTCAAGACACGGCCACTTATTTCAAACACCGCTGGAGTTTAAGAACAGAATTAGTTTCAACCAACTCAAACAACAACAACAGAGTTGGAAATCTACACCAACAGGAGCAGGAGATGGACCACAATGCACTGCAGCTACAAGATAGGTTACACTCCTAGTATTTGCAGGATACAGTGATGTATGCAAACCTGTCGCTACAGATTTAACTACATGTAAATTACAACTGCATGAGCAAAAAAACATCCAAGAAGTCTTGATTCCAACAGGGTGTGCAGAGCGAAACCGACAGAGAGAAGTGAAAGGATGAATTTCAACTCAATACAACATGTAATTACAGAAATGTATCATATTTTACAACCTTTGGCTTCTTTTCAGCTCAGTTTTCAGGGGTTTGTCTGTCCTCCTCATTATCACCTGTTCTCTGCTGTGATTGGCCTCCTCCCACCTGCCTTTAATGTGGAACCTGTCCCTTCGACTCTGTGAAGGCAGCATGAATACAAATGGCTCTCTGTCAACAATCAAACCATCCTGAATCAAATCAGACATCCTCATTCCTTCTAATGTCCCATCAAGTTGTAAATTCACCAACAGACACCGTCGATTATTGGCTGTTTTTGGCTCACAGGATGGAAACTCAAGAGGTGCTTTAGCTTACTTCACTAAGCCAGACCACATTCTGTCTTCTACGTTTTCCCGTCCCATGATTGAAGGAGTTTTCAGGCAAGTTTTTCATTTGCAAATGAAGAACAGAATTTCCTAATAAATCAGGTTTGGCGCCCGGCAGCCCGGCATGATATGAATTTTTAAGTTGTGAAAGCACCGTTGTTGACATTTTTAGGTGAGTGTCAGGCCGGCTCGAGGAGGGAGGATTTGTTTCAGTCTGCTGGAACGAGCTGAAGGCTGCGGACGGCACAGCTGGAGGCTTCAAGTCAAACACACTCACATTAAACCACGTTCAGTTGAAACTGACATGAACTTTTAACGTTTTGAGTCAGAATAAAGTTGAGTATAAACTGGATCACAAAAGAGGAATGGTTTATAAAGTTCGAAAACAGCAGTCAGTGCTACTCAGACGTTGAATGAATTGTGAGCTCATTGTCCCTTTGGTGACGAGCTTGCAAACATCTGACAGTTAGCGAGCTCGTTAGCTTGGAGAATGGTTTTCATCGCCTAAATGAAACTCTTTATTGAATGAATTGAAGTACAATCTGAGAGCACAGCGGACAGAGAACAGAAAGAAGCTCTGACAGCTAGTGTGACTGACTAGTGCTAGTGTGTTCCCAGCTGGCTAGTGTGTTAGCGGTTAGCTCCCAAGCTACAGTAGCCATGACAGTAGTTCATACACAGGTCAGCAAGTTTCTAGAATCAAATATTTCCTGAACATGTGCAGATTCACTTCAAGGTGCCACTTTCTGCTATAACCTTTCAAACCTCAGGGGTTTAGTGTTCGATGTTCACAAAAAAGATTTTAAGCTAATGATGTGAAAATAACTCCTTAGCGTTTGTTCTTCCTGATCTGGAGCTCCAGCTGGGTGGAGTTCAAGCGGAGACACGTAAGCAGTAAATCACAGGGAAAAAAACATGCTAAATTGAAAACTGAAGAGGCCCGAACCTTCTGGAGATGTGCTTCGGCACACAAACCTCACCCGTTCACACCACTCCGAACAGACTGAAGCAAACAGAGAATCTTTAGCAAATCTGCCAGCAGATCCACATCTGCTGGCAGAAAGGGCAGTGAAGGGGAATGAGTACAGCGAGGGGTCAGGAGCTGCGAGCGTGTGCGTGTGTGTGTGTGTGTGTGTGTGTGTGTGTGTGGGGGGGGGAGCAACACTAACGAGTAGTGATAGTGAGAGGCTGTGCGAGTGTGTGTGCGCATGTTGTGGGTGTGTAAATGAGGAGTGACAAGACTGTGTGTGTGTCTGTGTGTGTGCCTCCCCCCAGAGGATGGGTCCCACTGTGGAGTTCCAGGAATAAAAAGGGTGGGGTGGGTGTGACCCTGTCAGCCTCTGATCCCACCACAGGAAGTTGGTATGGGGGTAAAGAGGACTGAAAAGGGCAGACAGAGATGGGACTCGGCATCACTGCTGAGTCGAAGGAAACAACAAAACTTTGTAACACTGATCTGAGAGCTGAACGACGGACGAGGGAGTTCCTGAGCAACAAACACGAGGTGTAACAAATAAGTAAGCAGTTAAAAATAAAGCTAGCAAGTGTTCCAGACTGTTCCCGCCTGCTCTAAATGTGTGCAGCATATTCAGTCAATGCAAAGACGTGATGCGTCCACGCGAGTAGAAAGTGTATCAGCTTGAGCTAAAAAGCTCGGTGGTCGTGCCAAAGATGTATAAGCCCACGTTATGAATGTAGAGAGAAGAAACACTCATGATGTTTCCTGGTTAGCTATAGCTTACATTTCTTTGGTATCCATTTGCTATCTTTCTCTATTTTAGCATTACCGTAATTTCTGGACTATTGAGCGCATGTGAATATAAGCCACACCCACTAAATTTAAAACGAAAAAGATATTTGTACATATATAGGCCGCAGGTGTCTACGTTGTAACATGAGATATTTACACAGAAAGATGTTTAGATTTAGACGTTTTTTTTTACTTTTAATTAAATAATTGTTTTTTTCCGAGCAGTTCCTGTAACACGGCAGTCTCACTATCGATTCATTGATGCCACGCTTATGTGCAGCAGCTCTATTTCCTTTTTCAACAGCCAGATCGATTTCTTTTAGCTTAAAAGCTGCATCATTTGCATTTCTTCGTGTATTTTCCATGATGAGTGTGCGCACAAAGTGCAAAATGACCGATCTGAAGAATTTAGCGTGAGTGCGTTTGATTTAATTCAAACTGTTTCATTGGTCCACTGTGACCTGTGACCTGTGATTTCATTGGTCTGATGTGACGAGGCTTAATGTTTTGGCGGCATGAAGCTCATTAGCCTGTAAAAATCTATAAACTAGCCGCATCATTGTTTAAGCCGCAGGATTCAAAGCGTGTGAAGAAAGAAAGAGTCCACTGTAGGTGCTGATCAATGGAGAATTGACAGCAGTTGCAAAATGACAAACATTTGCTAGTTGCAGCCTCTCTAAGGTGCAATGCTTTAAAACACATTGTGACTGCAGTCAAGAAGTTTTACACGTTTAATTGACTAAATGATCAATCAAATGACAAATAATCAATAGATCAATCAGCGATAAGCCCTTCAAAATCACCATTAGGGAACATCAGCTGATTCAATTTAATATTATGCATAAAGCGCCAAATCTAAACTGTACGGAGGCCAAATGAGGCCAAAACTCACAGACTGTACTTTAGGAGGGCAGTCGGTCTGTTGTGGAGTTGTTGTGCAGCCGACCACAAGAGGATCCGTTTCTGGGCTTCAAACAGGCCGATCTCAACATTTCTTTAAATCTATTTTTATCCGTTGAAGACTGACTGAGCGTGAACTGAACACTCTGCTTCATCACCATACAGTCCCACACATTCACACCGGCCCAGAACAACCAGTGTGTTACTGCCGAGCCGCAGGCAGCTGAGGAGGCCTGGTCCGGGACTCGAACCCTGGGACTTTTGATCCTTTGAAATTAAAGATCAAAAGCAGAAATGTGGGGTTTTAAGAGTAAAATTCAAGTACTTTTCAAGCATTTTCGAGGTGCCAATGTCCAGACTCTTGATACCTTTATCATCAGATCTTAATTACTACAATTAATTGCAGGAGTGTTTGTGTGGACGATGAAACACCAGATTATGTGAAAAAGCAATAATGTTTCAAGGAGAATATTCAAATGCAAGCATGTTCCCAACGTTGAACCCATAACGGTTAAAATAAAGCATTTCCTAAACTTTCAAGACTTTGTACGAGTTTAAAACAACTTTATTTAGATCCTCCAGTAGATGCCAGTTTCAAGAAGACGGAGACGATGGAGACCGGACAGACCGGACATTCTTACTTTGTATTCAGACATAAAAAATAAAGGTTACCTCAGAGTTATCATCTCTTCTTTAAAGGCTTGTTTTGTGTTTGTCTGTAGTTTTTACACTCATGTAGTCATCTGACACATGCACCGTGTGATCAGATATACTGAAACACAAAGTTGGATTCCCACAGATGCTGCTTCACTCCAATGTCACACTGTTCTTTTTGGTAGAAGGCCAAAAATAACTCTTTATAATGATCCACATAAGCAGGATGTTATGTAAGTTTATCTGGACACAACCTCTTAAACCTCTGTTCTTGTCCCTTCCTGCCCTCTTTTCAACACATCGGAAACTGGTTCACTGTTTCACTTCTCCATCCTCTCTTTCCAACCTGCAGAAGATGACACGGCCACCGAAGTCGTCACAGTTCAGGTCAAAGAAAACCTCCTATTTATTGGCTCCAGCTGGGAACCAACTTTTTTTCTTTCGAGACAACTTATTTCTGGGGGTCAAAATGAGCTGTGCACTACTTTTCTAGAATAATCAAAAACATCATGTGCAGGTCGGTAGATAATGAAAGTAACTTTTTAGTTGCAGCCATATTAAAATCCACAATTGCACGAAGACTCACCGTGAAAAAAAAACACGCTTATTTTTTACAGTGTGCGTGAGGGAGAGGGTGGGACAGAGACACTATCTGGGTCAGCGCTCGCCTCTCTGTCACTGCTGCCTCTCTCCACCACCGCCCCCCCCAGCCCTGTGCATGTGTTTTGGGTGGGGGTAGGGGGATTGCCCAAGTCAGCCACACTATGTTCATGCCCCCACAGGATCCACACACACGCACGGTTCACCTCTGGTTATGCCCACACCCATGAATGCACATGCAGCAATTTTACCAAGCAGTGTTAAAAAAAAAACCTATAACACACACACACACACACACACACACACACACACACACAGTCCATTTCATCAGAAGTGCAGATGCAGATCATTGAGCTGCTGTTTCGGCCTCTACCCGTTAGACTCAGAGTTTCCTTTAATAGTGCCGTTATTTAAATATGCAGCAGCAGTAGCTCCGGTTTGGGTTCGCTGTCATGTGATGGAACTAAGAGCACAATGAGAATAAAAAGAGGAAGAGTAATAACCGAAAGAAAAAGAGAGGCAGAAGGGTTTTTTCGCCCCCATAATGGCCGCCTGCTCATTCCGCTGTGGGTTCAATCTCAGTTCATTGTGCCGTCGAACATCCTCCCCACACACCGACGAGCATCCACATATAAAAACTGCCATTTGTCAGTGCACTTAATGCAAAAGCAGTCGAAGCCCATAGTTGAGTCATGATGGGAGGTTACGCATCTTCATGGGTTTTATGTCATCTTTAGGATTATTTGGACACGTTTGAGTAGAGAGAGAGAAATAAAGGGACAAAGACGAGGTGCTACAGGAGTCCCTCCTTACACCAAACCAGGCCTGTCCTGTGGCTCCAGGAACATTTCTGTAAACCTGCTGCTCCTCAGGATGTTGACAATGAATTCAGAAGGCACAGAAACAACACACTGATGGTCTCTTTGTATTTCTTGGGACATTTTCTGTTTTTATTAGACAGCGTGATCATCATCAACTCGATACTCGATGAACTCTTCTGGAGCTGGTGGACATATTTGGATACGACACCACATAGTTTATGTTTGGCCAGTTATCAACGGGAAAAAAGAAAAATCCATTTACACCCAGACCAGTTCAAGTGCAGCTCAGGAAAGTCCAAGAGCCACAACTGCGACCTGAGCGAGTCCTGTCCCAATCAAACATGGCTGATATCTGTGACACCTTGCCAGGTGTCTCTCACCTGTAACTAAGAAACACAGAAGGCAGCTTCAGAGAGGAGAAGAAGGTGGAGCAGATACGTTGGGAAAGGGCAGCGAGGTCAGCTCCCATTGGTTTCCACATGAGGGTCCAAACATTACACAACTCCTGTAACTGGAGACACACACACACACACACACGCACACACGCACACACGCACACACGCACACACACACACACACACACCTCCCCTTACAGCCTCAACCCTGAGAAGCAAGACGACCCCCTCTTATGGAAGGAGGCTCTGGAGGAAAACTCAGTGTCAGTGTGTGTGTGTGTGTGTGTGTGTGTGTGTGTGTACACATACTTATGGTGTGCGAGCTATTAGGGTCAGAAGTTTTTGGCCGGCATTTCCTTTATTAGAAAAATTCACACACACACACACACACACCCTTCCCTCTCTCATTTTCCTTCCGCCCTCCTGACCTCCCTTACTTTCTGTTGCTCTATGTATGTTTGTGTGTGTGTGTGTGTGTGTGTGTGTGTGTGTGTGTGTGTGTAGAAGGGTGGGGCTTGGTTAATAAGTGGCAGAGGAGAGGCAGGCAGCTGGGTGTTTGGTGGAGCCTGGGTGGGTGCTGAAGGGCCTCTCTCTCAAACCCACTGGTTTCAGTGAAATGAATGAGGAAGCTGATGCTGGTGGTGCTAATGTCTGAACTCAGCCGTACAAACTTACTGATGTGTATACATACAGTATATAGTCAGTCAGGCAATCAAACATTCATTCATTCATTCATTCTCAGCTGCAACTGCTTCGCTCTTGAAACGTGTATGTTGCATGCAACTGGCCGCCATCTTGCTGTGGCCGGAGGGTCACTGTACCAAGCAGTGCCAACGCCATATCGTCCTGCAAGGAGGGAGCAAAACTCGGACAGGAGAGGGGAAAGGACCAAGAGGGTGACATTGAGTTAAAAAGAGCTGGGAGGAGATGAAGGGTGGGACGGGGTGAAGGAGAAACGTAGAAAAACACTACAAAGCAGACATAAAAGAAGAGGGAGAGAGAGAGTGAAGAGGAGTAAAAGGAGGGGAAACTTTCTCACCCTCTCTCACACAGCTGTGACCTTCTTCATCTTCCTCCTCCTCCTCCTTTAACTCCCAGCTCTAACACACTCCTTCACTCTCACATCTCAGTTTTGTCTTCATCACAACATATGAATAAATCCATTCATTTCTAATTCATTCAGATAAATAACAAATACATCAACAATCCACCGATGCTGTAATATTACATCCCAACCACTCCCTGACAGTCACACAATATATGTCTTTAAATGTCTTGCTTTGTCTGATTAATCCTGATTTCTTAAAATCACATGTGACAAAAAAAACAGCAAATTGTCACAATGAAAAAGCTGGAACTGGCATTCAGGCAGATACACTCAGACATGATGCTGGTGACAACGCTGCACGTTCATTGGTCAGAGTGAATCGTCACAGACTCAAAGCATGTTGGGTGTTTGAACGTCACAGCAGGAACACTGGAAGTGCCTTTAAGTAAAGAACAGCAGAGCGTACAGAGGAGTTTACTCAGATAATTATGGTCAGTGCTGAAGGGCCAGCGTGGCTTCCTGACTGTAACCCAACCGACCAACCAAACCATTATTTACATGACCACCGCTTGTCTTTGTCCGACCGCCTTACGAAGGAAACGTGACAGAGCCAGAACAGCGCTAAGCAAAACAATAAAAGCCCAGTTTAATCACTTACACTGATTGGAAACAGCACGTTTGGATGTTAAACTCAAGGCTGATCATCGTCTGACGTCTGTAAATCAGAACATGTGACACAAACACACATTCACCTGTTCGAGGGTTCTCAGTCCGACTTTTACAAACACTTTAATATCCCTTATTTAAATCACGATGTCCTAAAAGTTGTAAACTTCACTAATAGTTGAGTTGTTAGAGTCAATGACATGATCTCACACACACACACACACACACACACACACACTTCCATGTCAATATTTTGCACATCCCTGCATAAAACGTAAGATTTAGCGTTTTCTATTCATGCTTCTTGACTTGCAGCACTTGCTAATCTTTCTCTATAAGTTCTACCAGCATGTTTATTGTGATGCATCAATACACAGAGGCTGTTTCCTTGTAAGTGAAAACCTGCTGAAACAATGAACTGACTGGATTCTGATCTCAGAGTTTAGATCGAAGTCCGGAGAAAGTCAAAACAACAGCTGTCTGTCTGTCTGCCTGTCTGTCTGTCTGCCTGCCTGCCTGCCTGCCTGTCGGGCTCCGATAACAACAGGAGGGACGAGTCAACAACGACCGGCCAGACATGTTTACTGCTCCTCGGGGTCAAAGGTCACTGCTGTTGCACAATATAGTCTGTCTTGCAGGCGGCACGAAAAGGGGGAGAGAGGGAAGCCGGAGAAAAAGTGGAAGGCGAGTGGACTCAGACGTTGTCACAGGTACAATTACACATTTAAGAAAATATTATATTATAATATTATTATATAATTATAATTATTATTATATATTCCTATCAGGTGGAGAGCATCACAATTAATCATTTCATGTCTTTCTTATGTTGCTAAAAGCAAACAGGCGGAGGAACATTGTGATGATTCTTTCTGCTCCAACTCGCCAACATTTTGTCTTAATTTGTGTTTTTCTCTCATTCAGCATTTAGGTGGTTGTTTGTTTTGCACATTTCCTCGATGCAGAAGAGACCCAATCAAAATAAAAATTGTAATTTAATAAAATGCCAAATGTGAAATATTCCCTTTTGTGTGCGTTTCTTTTTCTTTTTCGAGTACATCGTTTCAGAAGGACTGAGTTTCAATAGAAATACATACTTTTTTCATTACCTCGAACCAAAACTCTCACATACATCAAGATCTAATGTTGTCTAACCAGAAACAACTGTACAAAGAGTAAAAGGAACAAAATGATCATTTAAATCAAATATTTAAATGTTTATAATCAAAGCATAAGATCAGAAAAACATTCAGAATATAGAAAAAATAACTGTATGATATATCACAGCGTTTTAATGAAATCCACTGCCTGCATTTGTACTAACACTCAATCTTATTATGATGGTATTATATGAGCACTGGCTTCATGAATCCACCTGTTTGCATCAAAGTGACAGCAACAAACCATCAGGACGAGACTCTGAGCTGCGTAGCCTCAGATCTTAGATCAGTTCTAAGGTGTTAATCATTTTATTCTTCTTATATGATGTTTTAAATGTGTTTTACTGTGAAACACGGAGTTGCATTTCATTATCATCATTATTTTTACTTTATTTATATTTCCTGTATGATAGGGGCAATTCAAAAGTCTTTTTTAAAAGCAAAGTAAATTATTTATGAAGTGACAGCCGGCTGAGAAACGCACACCTGGGACACATTATCACTTTATAAAGTTGTTTTGGCTCACTTCTTACCAAAATGTTGCCTCTTTGCACACCCAGCAGACCTCAGCGTCCAATGCTCACTCTCTTTTTAGCTGTTAGGTTCACCAGCTAGTTGCTAACTTTGCATGCAGTGTGCATCAGAGCTTTGTCAGTGGAAACAGCTGGCAGCTGCTGCAGGAGACGGCGCTGATGAGAGCACTGAGACTGGACCACAATGTAAAACCAAAACAATGAGCTAAAAGAGGGCAAGAACTCCACAGAGCTGCAGACTTACACATGGGCCTTTAATTAAAGTGTATTAATGTGTGTGTTGTTTGTCCCTGTTGTTTGGTTGCCGCTCTCTGCTGATGCAGGTTGTTCGTGTTTGCCAGATGTCACCGTGGTTTTCCAGCCCGTTCTCATGTTGACACACCGGATGTCTCTGCTCTTGCCGTTTGGGCTTGGATGATTTGGCCTCTCCTGGAGCTCTGTTTAGTTGACTCGTGTTGCTGCTGCTGGTTGGGTCTTTTATGGCCGACAGATGCAGCTAGCTGGCCACCGGCCAAACATGACCCATCTCTGTCTCTGAGTGTGTGTAGTCGAGTTACTTCAGACCTCTTCTATGGTGTGTTTACATTATTGTGTCTATCTTGATGAGGGACTGAAAGCAGTATTGTCTTGTGATCCTTTAAAATGTTTGTCAAAACAAATCACATATCTCACACACACACACACACACACACACACTACATATGCAGAGAAGAAGTGGGTGTGTCTCCATCTGGCTGGCAGAGAGCGAGAGAAAAGAGAGAGAGAGAGAAGCTGCCTGGCTTATCACACCACACCCTGTTGACGCAAAGCCGGCCACCACTTCCATACACACCCGCTTATCCACACACACACACACACACACACACACACACACACACACACACACACGTGCCAAAACCACAAAGTTGATCAGAGCCGTTCTCTAAAGCTCACACTGAACCTCAGACATGAAAGAGTGTGTGCAAACACACACGCAAACAAATTCACAGGTTTAGCTTTGTGAGAACACAGACAGTCTCAGGTCCGTCAGGTGGTCTGTCAGGTGGTCTGAGCAGATCTGATATTCCTTCCATCTCCATCACATGCCAACATGTACACCGTACACCTGAGATATAAAACAACTAGCTTCTTTCTTATTGTTACTGGCTTCTTTTGACAGTAGATGCTAACAAACATCGGGGCCTGTGTCCCAGAACAGCAGGGCCCACAGTAAAAGCTCGTCATGGGTCCCCTGGGTTCCTAGTATCTGAGACTCAAGTGGGTCTGGGTCTACATTAAACCCATTCTGTCTAATAGAGATGGGTACGGCCTCAGTATGCTCCAGACTTACCAGTTCGTACCATGTGTTGCCTAAAGACAAAAGTCATATCATACAAACGGGGATAACAGCGTCTCTCCTCGAACCTTGCGTCTGAAAGCACGCCTGTGTGTCAATATGTCTAATACACGAGAAAAGTGTTCAAATATGCTTTGATCTATGCTTTGCTTGGAGCAGTGACACGCGAGTAAAAGACGCTTTTGTTTTTGTATCCCTTGTGGTCATGTGATGATGATCAGCTGACCTCGGTCACCTTTAACCCCGTTTCCACGTTCAGTTCAATCTCAAGCTGCTTCACTGGTGTGAAAATAAACACAGGTCCTTCCAGAACACCAGATATAAGGTATCAGGTCGTGTGTGTGTGTGTGTGTGTGTGTGTGTGTGTGTGGTGAGACATGGAGGTTAAGGGAGTGATAGAGAGACATGGAGGATA
>JAVQJL010029475.1:0-11992 GCA_036024295.1 Nannoperca obscura
GTGTGTGTGTGTGTGTGTGTGTGTGTGTGTGTGTGTGTGTGTGTGTGTGTGTGTGTGTGTGTGTGTGTGTGAAAGAGGGAGAGGGAAAACAGCTGAGGGAGAAAGAGAGCGTATGTACAGTATGTGTGTCAAAGAGAGAAAGACAGATACAGAGAGAGAGAAAGAGAGAGAGAGATTGACAGAAAGCGCCACTCCATCTCTTGAGCCTTAGGTAGCGTTGTGTTTGCCAATCTGTGCTTGTTTGTGTGTGTATGTGTGGGTGTGTGTGTGGTGAGATATGGCAACACTGCCATCTAGTGCACATAGTACTTTTGTTTAAAGTTGTGCCCACTGTGTTAAGACAGTGGAGACACACAGACTGGATAATATGTGATAAACATCATAAGCCACATTCAAACCCTCAGCTTTCTGAGGACAGTGTGTCTGTTTCATTTTTACTGATTTTGGCTCTCTGTGAGCCTATAAAATCTAAACATTCATTTCGGTGTGCTTTGCAGATGAATGTGCAGATACTTGAAACTTAAGATGGGTAATCCATCACAGCGACATTTAATCAGCCTTATATTTTATCAAAGTTACATTATCGTTGCATGGCACTGCAGCTGTGAGCAGAGACTGTTTATCAACTGTCCTTCGTGGTGCATTCAAGGATGCTCAGACACGTGACACTTCATAGTGGGCTGCCTAACAACATCCTCGTATATTGCAAAAAATTCACATTTTGTGTTATTTTCTTATATAGATCCTGAATGCAATGCGTTTTTAGCACCGACCAACCGAGCATCGAGCTTACTTGAAGAAGGGAGGTGAGATGGGAGAGGTATGGAATAAGCTGAATGAGAGGTGCAAGGACGTAAATAACAGGAGGAGATGGTCAATGTAGGGCTGCAACGTTCATTATCAATTCATTTACTTCTGGATTGTTTTTCAAATTAAAATGATAGTTTGCTCTATAAAATATCAAACAATAGTGAAAAATGCACGACAGGGCATTTATTCACATTGCTTGTTTTATATGACCAACAGTCCAAAACCCAAAGATATTCAGGTTACAATTAGGGATGCACCATTCCAACTTTTTCTGATAGGTCAGATATATCTGGTATCTGCTCATGTGGATATTTTTTACGTAAGGTAACATGAATGGTTGCATCATTGCCAATAACCAATTTGCAAATTGAGGTCAGTATAGGAGCACCTCAATCATATAGAAAACAAAAAAAACGACAGATCTTCACATTTGCGGAGCTGGAACCAAAACATTTTCAAAACGTAATATTATTTAATTGATTATTATCAAGATCATCAACAATTAGCTAATCGTTTTAGCTCTAGATTAATAGATATGTAGACGGTTAGAGTAAATTAACGATAGAAGAGGGAAGATATATGATGATGTTTGATATACAGTGTGAGAGAAAACCTGAGAAAAGGGAGGTTGAGAAGTGATTACAGGTGGGGTTGAGGCGTGGCCTTGGCTTTTGTTAAAGTGCCCAGTATTCCACCAAATCCCCCAAAACACCTCCCAGCTCATTGTCGATGATTTGAAAACTAACTGTGAACTGTGTTGAGTCTCAGAACCTCTCCAGTGAGGGGACTTTTACTGCTCAAGGAAATCATTCTTGTTCACGTATATGTGCACGATAAAGCCACTGCTACAAATCAACCAAAAGTTAGTTTAAGCCATTAAACTGCATGGAAATTTCGTGACAGACAGTATTGGTTTGATTGTGCAGAGAAAGGGTAATTTTTTTTTAACTAGAATGGTTAAAACATGCAGTACATTTATACAAACCAAGCTAGTTGACCAAAAGCATGTTTTTTTGTCAGTGAGAGAGCTGTTTCAGAGGTTTACAGTGACTCTCAGCTGGGAGCTACCCAGTGTAGTCATGCTCTTTTAGCTGCCGAGCAACTGGAGCACTTGAAGGTCAAGTGCCTGGCCTGGAGGCACTTCAGTAGCAGTTGAGAGGGCAAAGAGTGTTGCTCACTCACATTCTCCACAAGTCCAAAGGTTTTAGCCACTGTGGATTTCCCTGCCCAACCGGCTACTGAAGCCAAATCAACAAGTCAAACAGTGGGGTCATACTTTAATTATATATGCCAACTGGGATATTTACCTTAATAACAAGTAACTATAGTGAGCCAGTAAAACACAATGGGATTTGAGTTATTTGAAAAGCAGCAGGGATGGGGTAAGGATTAACAGTGAGTTTTGTCACCTGACTGTCAGTTGACTATCAACAGTGGATCTAAATAAAGTGTTATACCCTTTTCTTACACTCTTGTCACAGGGCGGACTGACAGAGTTACAAAACAAGATGTTTAGATTTGGTTTGCAGACATTCTGAAAATGTGGCTTAGACAGGAAACACAGACCAATGTGTATCTTAGTGTGTATCCAATTGTGTGTATGTGTAAGGTGCTCAGCCTCTTCATGGAGATCTATTTCAATTCCTTCACTTACAAAAAAAATAATGTTTCTGGCACTGCAATCATTGCTGTTTTTGAAATATCAACTTATAAATATGTTGATAGCTTTTCCTCTTCAAAATGGATTTAAATCATCTGCTGTGTGTGTGTGTGTGTGTGTGTGTGTGTGTGTGTGTGTGTGTGTGTCTGTCTGAGATGAGAAAAGGGTCATCAGCAGCGCTTGTGTTTGCCATCGTCCCCCCAATGACACACAAACGCACACACATTTTGTCTGCGTGGCCTTTTCCCTTCACAACACTGGTTGGCGGCAGCAACGTGCCCTGAGCAGATAAACTTTATCAACCGACACACACCTGTGCTTGTGCACAAACACACACACACACCGCACACTTCTTGCTTTGCTCTCTTGACAAGGTAGACACCTGCTACTACTGTGCGTGTGTATATGCACGCGCCCGCGTGTGAGTGTGTGTGTGTGTGTGTGTGTGTGTGTGTGTGTGTGTGTGTGCGCGTTAGTGTGGAAACTGTATAAATGATGTTTGAGGGCCTGAGGTGACAACAATACACTGCTGGCTTGAGTACACGACACACATCATTGCACACTCACAAACACACAATCACAAACACTTAAGAAACACACAAAAACCTGAACACACACATATGGGCACACACACAAACGTACAGACGCACACGAAGCGAACTCAAATAACATTTACACGCCTCTTTAGAGCTTGTCATTATCGCTGCTTTTCCACCGTGCAAATATGAACGTGTCTGTCTGTCTCACTACGGTGTATGTCTCGCTTGTCTACTCTTCAAACTGTGTGTGTGTGTGTGTGTGTGTGTGTGTGTGTGTGCGTGCGTGCGTGCACAGTGCTGGTCAGAATTAGGGCTGGGTATTGAACCTCAATATAGCCTGATCTAAATCAAGAATTCTTTATGCGACATTGATGCATTGAACGGTTTGGCTTGTCTTTATCTTGAAATGAAAAGATAGAAAACTATCAAAAGTAGGATCAATCTCCACCTCACTTGCGTATTATTACACATTCGATATGGATTGAAGCAAAAACGCATAATAAAAATGCTTTACCAGTGCATTGGTAAAACATGGTGTACACCCACTACTGTTTAAACATGTCGCTACTGTATGACTAAAGCTAAAATAAACACTACAGCTCATTGACACAGACTGACACAGAGTTAAACTGTAAAACTACAGTGAAATGTTATTTATATACGACATGTTGTCTATATCTCCATACCCAAAGATGCCCAACTGTGCTGCGATCACAGTGTGTGTGGTCGATCCATCTGTCCATCTTCCACTGTGTGAGGCGCGCAGGAGGAAGAGTGCACATACTGGTTTGAAAATAGGTCATATTTTGTGTAGAAAACAAAGGATTTTTTTTTAATGTAAGAGTGCTGTATTCACGCTGACTGAACACATATTCGGAATAATTTAATTACAAATCAACCCTGACTGCACAAAACTGAAGTTATGTTCATTGTTAAGGGGCTCGGTACATACATTTCGTAAAGTAACTCAACATTTTCAATAGAAATTAATTGTTTTTTTCTATGACATACTATTAGATGAGTGCTTTTTAAGTTTTTGTTTTATGTTCCTAAAGCTTCTTTCAGTTTTAGGGTAAGAGAAGAGGCTATGTGGAGACAAGGTCAAGAAGATTACTTTCTCATTTTTCTTAATTTACAGTTCACTTACAGTACACTACAATTTCCTATTTCAACCTTGTAAAGGGACAGGCTTTTATATACTTCAAACTTTGTAAAATAATACATTTGTCTTGTAATTGTGGAGGGAAATTATATATTTTTTCAAAATCCACTAATTCTAAGTCTTTGTGTCAGCCAGAAACGTTATGGTGATGCCAGTCACCCTGCTTTTGTCACTCTTTTGTCAACCTTTCTGTCAGTCACTCTGTCAATGTCAACTAGCTAGCTAGCTTCGCATGGCGGCGAAACCGGCATCAATCAGGCTCTGTCAGTAGCGGGGCCCATTACTTTAGAGGGATTATGATATCGGAGATTGTAGGGCTTTGGGCTAACAGGCCTAGAGACAAATAAATGTTGAACTTTTGAAAAGTGCCTCCATTAAAGCCACATCCAGCTCATCTAACTGTGCAAATATTTGCAGTCATAAAGCCTGTTGTTTCTGAATCTAAAGTACTTGCACGTAACGAGAATATCGGGGACCTTGATGGTTTTTATCTACACACAAACACCCACAGACAGAGTTGTGGCCTTCAGGAAGGAATTAAGGCATTAGCAGTGTGTATTGTGGATTCAAAATGAATTGGAAAATAAAGGAAGTGGTTACCAACAGAACGCCTTTTAGTCATGTGGATGGTGTTCAATTCAAATTTATATTTGTGTGATCGCATCAAGGTGCCATCCTGATGTCAGTCTGCAGTCTAGCAGTGTCATGGAAACACCAAATGCACATAGATGGATTCAAAAGCACACACACACAGACACAGACACACACACACACACACACACACACACACACACACACATCCTCCCATCCAGTCTGTCTTACCAATTCTCTCCCCCCCCCCTCCTTTGCTCTTTTCATCACAGTGCCACAGTGACCCTGACTGGTAGAAAAGTGGTACTGCAGTGCCAGGATGCGTGACTGCCATGCAGTGTGTGTGTGTGTGCACAGGCCTGTATGTATGTGTCTGTGCGTGAACTGTAATTACTAGAGAAGATAAATCTTGTTAATGAAACAGACGGAAAGAAGAGGACTCTAGAGAGGGAAGGGAGGAGCAAGAAGAAGAGAGATGAGGGGAGAAGGGGAAACAGGGAGAAGGGGGGGAGACAGTCGGGAAAGCAAAAAGAGAAGGAGAGGAAGAAAAAGAGGTAGTGAAGAATATGAAGAAGAGAGAGGAAACAGGGGAAAAGGAAGGGAGAAACAGGTCTGAGGGGAATAGCGTAAGGGGGAAAAAGTTGACTGTCACGTTGTGTTTCATTGCATCATATATCAGTATTGAGATAGTGACGCAGAGGAACAGAGGAGGAAGACGAGGATGGCAGGGTAGGAGAAAGATGGAGAAAGAGAGACAAGTGGGTGCAGACACAGCGAGAAGGAGGAGGAGGAGGAGGAAAGAAAAACAACCTGGAGAAGGTTCATTTCCTTAAGAAAATATGTGTGCTTGCTGAGTTTAAAGTGCTGTAGTATAACTGGTCATGCATATTAATACGTAAAGAGTGTGTTTAGATGTCAGTTAGAAGGACACTGAATTAGTTTACAAAGCCTGCAAGACACATAAGGCACAACCTGTGAGGAGTAGACACATGGATGTGCAAGTGTATTTGCATTTGGAGGATGAAAGGACCATGAGCAGGCAGAAAAGGAAGACACTGGAAAATATAAAATTGAAGAAAACCTCTTCTTGCAGTGCAAACTTTGTAACTGACAGGGGCAGACCAGAGGATAAAAGCAGCCCTGGAGTTTGACCCAGTGCAGCTCAACTCAAGTGGCATTTAAATACTTCCTTGTTCCTGCCTTAGTATGTCATGATACTCTAATCTACCCCACAATATATGTATTTATGTAAGTTTATATAAAAGGCACACTGTATACGCTAGGAGCATACAGTGTATGCAAAAGTAAACAAATTGAATGGTACAGACACTGTTGAGTTGAATTATTTGGGGGTGCGAGGAAAAACTGTAAGGAAGTCAAGTAAGACAAACAAAAAGACACGTGTAGTCCACATCTCCATGATGACCCAAGAGCACCCAGTGCGACCCTGTTGGCAGTGCTTTACAAGCCAAGTTAACCTTTTTCTGAATCTGAAGAATGCTCTCTCACACACAGGGCAATAGCCAGGATTTTAGAAATACTGACAGACTGACTGACTGAGTCCCCTTAAATCCCCCACCCCAAAATATTTTGATAAAATACTGAAAATAAAGTCTAAAATGTATATTTCATAAACTGTTCAATTATATTGCCTGTAGATTTTATTCCTTGGCATGTAGGAATCTATGCCAAGAGTAAAATATCAGGATGGAGAAACCCTGAATCATTTATCTATTTTTTCATAAGCCTAAAAGTAGTAGTTTAAATATGTAGAGTATAAAAATACTGGAATCAGCCTAGTTTATTTTGCCACTGCTTGATGCCCCGTGGATAACAGATTTATCTTCAAATCAAAATGAACCAATGCACAAACCTACAGGTGCATGACACTCTCCTCTCCTACAAAGCAAGGCAAGAATTTACAAAAGAAATTCAATAAGCAACTACAAGACCTCTGCACAGGCTACAAAACAAACAAAAACATATCACACATTGCAAACCTCCGCAGGATCTGTCCATGGTGCTGAGTGCCTGCTTGTGGACCTCACCAACTGACAAAGGCAAACAAGCCCATTACAAGCAATATTATCGCATCAACATTGCATTGCAGCTGTGTATTCATTCACACAGACAGCCACGATGGGCCATTTTGCCACCAGGAAACCCACAGAGGGAGCAGATTATGGAGTGTGTCTCACCTACTGGTATTTGAAGAAGACTGAATGCTCCCTTCAAGTGATCTCAATCACGCCATGTAATTTCCCGCTGGACTTTAGGTCTTCCGCCACAGAGGACTCAATTGATATGTCAGTTAAGTGTCCAACTCTCTCATGCCCATGTAGTGTGAATCCGTCCTCCATTTCTAGCAGGGCTTAAGTCCAGTTTTAGTGTAGCTCGGCCTCTAAAAGTTTCTATTCTCAGGCAGACACTTGCTAACTTCCCGGAAGTAGTCTTACAAAAAGCGTGTAATGTTAGCTAGTTAATATCAACGCTAGCAATACTAAAACTCTCACATTGTTTCCGTTGTTAACTGTCTTTGGTTTCATTTCATTGGTTTTCATTCCTGTTCTCCATTCACAGTTTTACAGTTGTTCCTACCAGCAAGTTCAGTCCAGCTAGCTCATTACTAATCAAGAGATGGCAGCTTCACCTGGTGTCATTTCTATAGCAATACAATACCATTGGTCACCACACACACACTGACATATTCTACCATATAACCCCAGAGGGGTCCTGTGATCTGCAAAATCTGCAAAGTGACTATTGTAACTAATGTTTGTAAATGTAGTGGAGTAAAAGGTACAATATTTGCCTTTGTAATGTAGTAGAGTAGAAGTAGAAAGTAGCATGAACTGGAGTTACTTAAAGCTGGAGTGCAGAACTTTTGTCTTCTCTTTTGTCATTTAGAGTAATTACACAAACGCTGTCGATGCATGCTCATACCGTATGCCATAAATTCCCAATCCACTGCAACCATTTTGATACGTGATTATTCATTTGAGTCAATTTTCAGAATCGTCTCAGGTGTAAAGATCTGTTGCTTTTCTCTTTTTGATATCATTGTAAATTGAATATCTTTTGGTTTTGGACTATTTTCTGACATTCAGTTTGATTCCCTATGGGGTCTGCCATGTTCTGTATTATCTTAGTCTAACTTGAACTTGTATGACGCACCTTAAAACTGTGACTGGATAAAGTGCTCAGTCACGTGATTCGTGGCAACTTTAGGCCATGAAAAGTCATAAAACATAAAAGTTTCAGAAGATAAACATGAAACCTGAGAGTTGCTCCTTATAAACGATTCTATTGCATGAGCAGCTACACTGGTTGTCTTGCCCAGCAACACTTCAAGGGGGAGTGGGAAAGGGCGTTAAGGCAGTAACTTTGTGGCGTATGTTTTCTTCTAGGTTTAGTTCAGAAAATCTAAAAGTTTGAGGTTATAAAAGGTCAAAGTCAAATCTACCTTTATAAGAATAATCATAGGACGATGATTTGAAACTTGACTTATCCAACTTGTTCAAGCAGAAGCATACAAAGTCTGCCATCTAGGAATATATAGGCTCACTTAACGCATGTACACCCTTTAAAAAGTAAATGCAGTGTGTGTGTGTGTGTGTGTGTGTGTGTGTGTGTGTGTGTGTGCCTGTGCACGTCTTGGTAAAATTGAACTGTCATGGCCAGAATGGGCACTTTGATCATTTTATGTTCACAGGAGAGGAGATGAGAAGAATGTAGAACATTTGAGTGGAAAGAAAAGGAAAGGAGATGAGAAAGGAAAGGAAAGCAAGGAGGAAAGAAGAGAGAAGAATACACAAAGGAAAAGAAAGGAAAGAATGAGATGGAATGGAAAAGAGAAGGGGAGAGAAAACCATACATTGAGAAGAGGGAATAATACTGTAAGAGGGAGAGGAGAGAGGAGTTAAGAAAGTAGGGGAGGAAAGAAAAAAGAAAAAGAAGGAAAGGAAAGCAAAAGAGAGAGGGGGGAAGCAATGTAGAGAGAGAGTAGAGAGGAACAAAGGAAAAGAATAAGGAGATGAGAGGATGAAAAGAAGAAAGGAAAGGAAATGGGAATAGGAAAAGGGAGAAGAAAAGGGAGAAAAGGAAAAGAGGGGGGCAGAATAAAAAGGAGCGAATGAAATAGGTATGAACACAAGGACAAGAAAGGAAAAGACAAGAAAAGGAAATACAATGGAAAAAAGGAGAAACTGAAGACGAGGGAGAGAAGAAAGACATGAGGGCGAAGACGTGGAAAGTAGACAGAAAGAGGGGATATTGATGGAGGGAATGGATAAGGGATGAAAGCCTTCTTTCACTGAGTGATGAGGATGTACTCACATCACACGCTACTTACCCAGGATTCATAGCGTGATATGAGTTCCCAGCATCCCTTTCATCTCCTCAACACCCAGTAGTGGTCTATCAGAAAAAAGCCTGGGGAGACACTCAGCCGCAGACAGTCACACATGTGGACACACGAGAGACACGGACGCACACACTAATAGACTCTCGAATAAAAACACACACGCGCATGGATCATTTTTCTTTCTCTTTTTGCACACACACAAGAAAACACTCAATCATTCCCACACACACACACACACACACACACTTGCCTCTGACTCCTATACAACTAAACGAACCTGCTAACTATGCTCACACAAACACGCACACACGGAGTGGTCACCTGTCTCACCGTATCCGCGGTGATCACAGAAGCCACTGGTTGCCGTGACGTTTGATCTCTTGGCTGGCACGGTTGTCTGAACAGTCTTACAAGAGTGGAAAAAGAAAAAAACAATGTGTGTTTGTGTGTGTGTGTGTGTGTGTGCGTGTTTTTTTTACTTGTTTGTATACTTGTGGGAGTTAGTTAGTTTAAAGGAGTAGTTCGACATTTTGAGAAATACACTTATTCCCTCTGTAGTGGAGAGTTAGACAAGAAGATCGATACCACTCTCATGTCTGTATGCTAAGTATCAAGCTACAACCAGCAGCTAGCCTCTGTACACCCTCATTTTTAAACTTCAGTCTCTGTGTGGATTAAACAAAAGATATAACTGGTTAATTAGTCTGCTTTAGAGGTACATGTGGATTTTATTACCTAATAAAGTAAGTTAAGCTAACCATCTAGCTGTAGCGTCATATTTAACAGATATGAGAGGGGTATCGATCCTCTCATTTAGCTCGCTGCCATAAAGCGAAAAAAAAACACATTTCTCAAAATGTCAAACTGTTCTTTTAAGAATTAAAGTTTGTTTACTTCTTTCGCTCTCGCTCATTTTCTATCCTAAACATAACCCCCTCCCCCCCCTCCCCCTTCCATCTTCCTTTTTAGCTAAATAAATTACACATATCATTTATATATAATTTATCAAGCGATATACTGTCACATTTGCACAGAAAGCAGAAACCAATTTCCTGTTGTGTTCATTTTCTCTGTTTGAGAGGGCACAGATTTCCCCTGTGTTCATTTCCCAACTGTTTGTTTGTGTGTGTGTGTGTGTGTGTGTGTGTGTGTGTGTGTGTGTTTACAGATTGTAACTACACTCATGGCTGCCCCAGCGAGAGAACGTCAGATGTCTCTCCATCTCCCCTCCGCTATCCCTCGCTTGGTGCATCTGTCCCTTCGGCCCTTCCCTCCACGATCCACCCGTTTCTCAATCGCCCCGGCAACGAGAGCCCCTCCGTCCAAATTGACACCCGCGTCAACATTTTTATATTGGGAGAGGACAGAGAGGAGGAGGTCGAACAAGGAAACAGGAAAAAGAAGAGGAAGGAGAAAAAGTAAGGTGAGATCTGGAGAAACAACATGAGGAGCAAAAAAGTAAAAAGACAGAGGAGAAGTCAGGTTGAGGGGGAGAGAGGAGAAGAGGGGAGTTGGAGGGGGAAATGAAGGGGAGAATAGGGGGAGAGATGGAGAGAAACAATCAAAGCTTTACACACACACAGTATGGAGGCCAGCAGTCTGTGAAAATGTTGAAGTCACATCTGAGTGAAGCCTCAGTGGAGCGAAAGAGCAGCAGCATCAAAAAACAAAGAGAAAGATAGAAAGAAAGAGGGTAAAGAAGGAGAATGTCAGTGAATTTCCATCTACCTGTTTGTTTTTAATGCACATTTTGAATGTGCGCCTCTACCTATACTTGAGAATGAAAAAGAAAGTTCACTCTTTTTGGTGGAAAAGTTGTCACTACAGTCAGATCAGTGATGAAAAGTGTGATGGAAAGAGTTTGTTTGGCAAGACCTGGTCTCATGTCTTCTTCTTTGATTTCTAAACAGTGAATGTGCAGCATTGTGTTGCTGCGACCTACTGTTACATACCTTCACTCTACTTTGAAGCTAATAAATAAGGCAAGACATCTTTATATTTCTATCAAATGTAGAAAGTAAATTGGCCTACTAATATTGATGTCATCATTTTCCCATGAGATGGAGAGACCAGGCGATGCAGACATGGATGTAGCCATCTTCAGATTCCTCTCATCTCTTGTGGCCTTTCTGTCATGCAGAGTCAGTTGGCCAGTGGACTAGACATTTACAGGTGAGGAGGAGAAGACATACAGACAGAAACAGAGGGGGGAACAAAATGTGAGTTCCCAGCCTAGACCACATATCACAAATGCTGATCTCTACCAGAATTAGCAGCAATTTAAAAAAAATAGCAGACAAAAGACACATTTGAAAAAACATTTGAATTAATGAAAGGAGACAAGTGTGTCACGTTAGTGGGAAGGAGGCATTCAAAGTCCATGATCTATGTTACATCTGCTGTTTTCGATGGGAACAAACACAGATTGACTTTTTACAGGTAACCATTAATAATTCATTAAAACTCACAGTATGCTGCATCTCCTCAGCATAACAAATAACCTTCTTAACCTGGGAGTGCATGTGGACCAAATAGAGGGAGAAGGAGAACATAAGAAAGAAAGAAAGTCGACTGGTGCTTTGAAGAGTTCCTGCTGTTGTGCCTGGAGGTGACTTTGCCGTGTGTGTGTGTGTGTGTGTGTGTGTGTGTGTGTGTGTGTGGGTGTGTGTGTCTGTATCTATCCCAGCAGCGTTCTGAGAGAACACACCGCTGGGATAGATAGCTGACAAGTCAAATGAGGCTATGTCCATCCGCTGCTCTCCTCTCCTTTTCTCCTTCCCTTCTTCTCTCTCTTTCTTCTCTCTCTCTCTCTCTCTCTCTCTCTCTCTCTCTCTCTCTCTCTCTCTCTCTCTCTCTCTCTCTCTCTC